>JAKSZP010009847.1:0-46201 GCA_022478985.1 Massospora cicadina | reverse complement strand
AATTTGGGTCCTGCGCCTCAATCAGTGATGTTTGAAGAGTATTAAAGGAGCTTTGAAAGTGTTCTGTCCATTCAAACGTGGCATCATTTTTCAATAACCCAAACAGCGGACCTCCAATACATCTAATGTTAGGAATGAAGCGGCAATAGTATCCAGCCATCCTTAAAAACACTTGTATATTTTGTTTACTGCTTGGCGTAGTCATCTTCTGGATGGCCTCCACCTTAGCTGGTTGGCACCTCAGCCCTGTTGCTCAACTACAAGTCCAAGGTACTCTAGCTGATCCTTGAAAAAATGGCATTTACGGGCTTGATTTTGATGTTGGTCTCAGCCAACTGGCGGAATACCTCTTCCAAATGGCTAAGGTGCTCAGAAAACATGCGGAAGAAGACGATAATGTCATCAAGGTATACAAGAACGCATGACAGCTTCAAGTTGCCAAGGATAGTGTCCATTGCCCAATGGAAAGTAATCAGGCCATTACACAGCCCTTGGTGCTTGTAAGTTGAAAAAGCCCTTTTGACATGATAATGGCGCATTTCTTGTTCCATAGCAGTTAACCTAATCTGCCAATACCCATATATTAAAACCATTGTGGAGAATTAACGAGCTCCTCCAACAGGTCCAATGCATCATCAATCCATGGCAAAGGCTATGAGTCCTTTTTGTAATTTTGTTGAGCTTTTAATAGTCTATTACTACCCAGTTAGTACTATACTTCTTTTTGACAATTAGAACAGGGGAAGCCCATCGGCTCTTCAATGGTTCAAGCATTACTTGCTCCAAAAGTTTATCTATTTCTGTTGTGACAACTTCTTCTGCTTCTCTAGATCGGCAGATTGGTCAAGATCTGATGGGGGGATGATCCCCAGTGTCCAATTGATGGATCACTCCTCGGGCACACCCCAAATCATGATCATCAACAGCAAAGATCTCCTTATATTTTTGAAATAAGTCTTCCGCTCAATTCTTCTGATCTTCTGTTAACCTCATTGAATTTTATACGCGGTACAACTGCCATTAAGTCAGTCTGTGTTTTGACAGGCAGACTGAATTCATCCGCTGAACCAGACACATGAATCCTGAGGACCTCCTCAACTGAAATGAATTTGAGGAATGTAACTATTTGGTGTCGGCGGATTGCTTTGGTCTATCCTGAAGATTTTCTATCAAGACCTTAATCTCCCCATGCCCTGAGAGTATAATGCCAGGGGCCAGTGGAGCTTGATCCGTGATTGTTGATAGGGCCCAATGACCTCCTCATATATCCCAGCAGGCACTTCCACCTCTAACTCAGTGCTTATGATTGCTTGATGTCCAGAGGGAATAGAAATAGGCCAGCAGCTCTAAGTGATAGCCCTTGATATTCATAAATTTGTTGAAGAAGGGCCAAGTCTTGCTTATTAATTGATGATAGCGAATCAAAACCACCCCATCACCATAAGCAAGATTAACGTGACTCATGTGTACAGGATCCTTTGGAATTCCACTGGAAGTGAAGTAGATTTGGATCCGCTGCTCCAGAATTTTAAATGTCTCTGCTGTCATATCAACAACAGCCTCAAAGTGACGCATAAAAGCAGTACCAATTAACAGGTCATAATTATTGTTTGGTAACACTATAGCTGGGGCTAAAATGACAATCGACCTAAACTTCAAAGAATACACTGTACGCTCCTTCAGAGACTTAATTTCTGAGCCTGCGGTCCCATACACCATATGATGCTCTACATCAGGCTTTAATGCTAACTTTAACACAAATTTTGAGGACAATATGTTGATTAGGCGCCTTTATTGATTAATGTTCAAACTCAGGTTTTTGATGCAACTGTGTCACAATAAGTACACTCAGAGTAAGATGCATCTGACTGTTTTAAAACATGGACATTTAACTGTTCCTTTTTCCAAGGAAGCTCATAATACCCTTCCCCCCTTTAGGGTATTCTTTAACAATAGCATCCACAGGGAGGGCCTCATTTACAATTTTAAAAGGAGCGCATCAGCTAATGGATCTGGTTCATTGGTAGGAAGGCATTTAATTGGCAAGCATACGGTTTTTGGGTGCTCCTGGGAGCCTGCTTCCACCATGTCCATGAATTGCGTTCATGTCAGCACATTAACCCCTCCAACCAGCCGCTGGTATAGAAAAGCATCATTATACTAGGAAACATCTGCTAGCTGTGCAGAAATAGGTCCAGGTGGGACGTTTTGAGTCAGAATAGTGGAGGTAGAGAGTCCCATCTCTACTCCGCTCTGACTTTTCCTGATAATACTGCTCCCAAGTTATTTACTGAACCCAAAGATTGCGACAAATCCTAACCAGGTGCCCAGGGTGACCGCACTAAAGGCAATTAACCCTATAGAACTGCATCCTTGAGTGTTGCAAAATGAGCCACCGAAAAGGTGGACTGGTATAAACAGTGTAACCAGACCCATCCTGGTAGGTGAACTGCTGTTTGCAACTTGATTGAAAGTGAGGCTTGTGATGATAATAAGGCCAGGGAATGCCAACTGGGCGTTGAACAGGGAGAATAATTCCTTCAAATTAATAATGCTAACAGTGGAGGCAATATGGTTCCACTCTATACTGGATGGAGGGAAGGTAGCGGATAACTGGCGTAGAATTTGAACAAGTTTAAGCAAAGGTGCATAAACCTCTAAATATGGAGCCAAAGCAATAAAAAGCTCTTGGTATGTTTTCCTGCAGAGGTTAATGCTATGCTTATTTCACATTCAGTTAAAACTCCTGCCCCAATTAACACATGGGCTTCTGCTGAGAATCGATCAGCAATTGCAGTGAGGGTCTTGTTATGTTGAAACCCAATGGTAAAAAACTCAGCCTAACATTGCGCCATTTTTTTAAGTTTCACCAAACAACCACAGCACAGTATCCTTCACCTGTTGGTAGGTAACAGAACTATTGGGAAGATAGCAAGTAACTTGGTCAGCTCTTCCAACATCCAAAGTGGACATTAGTAATTTGGCTTTACGTCAATCAGAATCTCCTTCTACTGCAAACTAAAATCGTTTAAAGAATCCATTTATGTTTCCATTGAGGTCAAATGGAGGCAGAAATGTTGATACAACATTCTTGCAGAAACTCCATTTTCCATTTAAGCATAGCGTCTAGGGCAAGCTTGAGTTCTGCATATTCAAAAGTTGCAGTGTGTTGAGAGGATTCTTTTGTAAAGCAAGCCGGATATGACATGACTAACAACTGAGGAACGCTTATCAGTCTATTTGATTGATCATTGGCCCCCTGTAGTGAGCACCATTAGTGTAAAATTGGCATTTTTGCCGAGATACGCCATATACAATATTGTGCAGGGTTTGACCCACTGAGCAATAGGTCAATGATATAAGTATAGTTGCCCTTAAAATAAAAGAATAAACTTTTATTAATAATATGGAGTACTTGCCCCCACTATACTTCTATATTTATTATAATAAACATAGCTGATTGCCGCTGTTTCGCCTGCTCTAAACTACTAACAACCTCCTCTTAATCATCCCATCTCGCTTGTTTCATAGTGACTTTGTATGATACCACTTTCATGGCTTAGTATATCAACTCTCCATATCTCATTGGTTCCTCCAATTCTTCATTCATTATTTTCCTGATCACCTAAATTAAGTAATATCCCTAACAACCCAATATCGCTTCATTTTGAGGCACTTGAATAGTATAACTCATATCAAACTCAGCGGATTTCATCCATTTCGCCATAACAACTTAGGGCTTATTGTCCAGTCATTCTGGAATCTAATCACTAATCATAAAATTACTTCCTTCTATAGGGAGCTGTCATGATTATAATATGACTGATTGATAATCCTAGGACAGTTAGGGCAGGTTGAGACGAATCTGCTGAAATGAGATTAGTTACAATTATTTGAGTGCCTTGAGATGAGGCAAAATTGGGATTTAATGGATTAGTTATTGGATTGCCTCGAAATAAGGCGATGTCAACATTTGACGATTACAATTTATTTCGCCCACAACTAAGGCGATAGCAAATATAAGAATAGCCAGCTGAAATGAGGAGAATTGGTGGAACTGAATAGTCCAAGTTATGAGAGTGGTATCGTCTAAGTCACTGTAATATAAGCAAGATGGGCAATTAAGAGGGTTGTTGGTTAATAGGAAGAAAAAGAGCAAGATAGAGAGGATCTGAGGAGATTATTATATTTAAATAAAGTTTTGTAGTGGGAGCAAGTGCTCCCATAGTTATTATTTTAAACGTACATTTTGTTGTTACCAAGGGCCACAATCGTCATATTTTTTGTCCTATTGCTCATTGGGCTAAACCTGTGTAAAACTTTTACAGCGTATCTCCAGGATTCCGCTGAATTACAACAGTGGTGCTCACTACAGGGGGCCTATTGATCACTAATAAAAATAATAAAATTCAAGTCGCCTTCTATGTCTCACCTTAGTTGCTTTGAAAAAAAATCTGCATGACACACTAGGACCGTTGCATATGAAGAGTTAAAACTTGTATTGGACACAGTGCTCAAAAGACAAGATGAGCTGCTCCAGGAAGTCTGCTGTGCTCAGCTGCCGCTTTTTGATCGTGAAGGCAATATTCATGGATTCTTTCAACGATTTTAGTTTGTGACTGAAGGTGCCTCAGACCAGTGCAGGGAGAAACTGTTAATCTCCACCTTGGATGTCAGAAGTGCTGATCAAGTTGCTTGTTACCTTCCAGACAGCTCCGTTACTTACCAAGAAGTCAAGGAGACAATGATATGGTTTTTTGGTAAAAAGCAAAGATGTCTCTGTGGAAAGCTGAGTTCCTGATCATTGGGTTTCAATGAAATGAGAGTCTCACCGCATTTTCTGAGCAACTTACAATGGAAGCACATGTGTTGATTGGGGCTGGGATTCTAGAAGAAGCTGATGTATGCATTGCAATGGCCTCTGCGGTGTGCCATATCCCAAGCTGTACAATGTTATGGCCTCATTGTTAGAGGATGATGTACCTCTTCTTAAACTTGTTCAGTTTGTACATCAGTTAGCTGTAACTTTCCCTCCACCCAATATCGAGTGGGTTCCCACTGTTGCTGAGGCCAACCCTAACCATGAGGAAAGCAACCAGTCGATGCAAATTATGCCAGGCTACTTCTCGCAGCTCACCATCTGTCCCATAATTGATGAGCAAAAACTGCCCAACTATGGCTTCAGCCCTAACAACAATGATCGACAGCAGGCAGTCTACCAATGTGGGTCTGGTTATGCCAATCATTTTTGGAATAACTTTCCAAGTGGGCCAACTTATATTAAGCGCCGAAGTAGGCCCTATGGAGTAAGTTGCTTTAAATGCGGTTGCACTGGGCACATGAATGATGGTGCCCCAGTTAACAGATCCCTCACGTACAACAGGATCAAGGTTATCAGGGAAGGTCAGAGCGGAGTAGAGTTGGGACTCTCTACTTCCACTATCTTGAAGTCATACGTCCCCCTGAATTTATTGTATTGAAGGAAGTAGGAGCCTCCCAATATGATGATACTTCCTCTACCTATAGCCAGTTGGGGGAGTAAATGTGCTGACCCAAGCACAATTCAAAAATATGGCTGACCCAAGGTTTCTGGAGCAGCCAAATCCTTACGCTTGCCAACTTTTTGACCAAAATTTGTCAGACCAGCTAGAACCATCTTTTGATGCGTTGTCTCTAAGAGAAGTAGAGGTCTTCTTTCCAGTGGATGCTATTATACCAGGATACCCTAAAGTCGATGCAGGTATTATAGGGTTCCTGGGAAAACGTGAACCTCTGAATGTACATGTAGTAAATAACAGGCATTCATCATACTCAGAATGCACTTACTGTGACATGGTGGTAGCTAAAACCCGCGTATGAGCTATAATTTATATGGGCGCTCCTGTTAACCTTGTCTCCACTAAGCTGGTGGTAAAGTTAGATTTAAAACCAGACATAGAACACTGGGTGGTTTATGGGACTACAGGAACAGAAACCACGGTCTCTGAGGGAGCATATAGCGCACTTCCTTTGCGGTTTGGATCTGTTGTTATCATGGCCCCAGTGGTAGTATTACCAAATAGCAACTATGATCTGCTGATTGGGACTGCATTTATGTGACAATATGGGGCTGTCTTTGACATGATGGAAGAGACCCTAGCCATCCTGGGACAACGGAAACCCATCTATAATACTTCCAGGGAGTGCAAAGATGACCCAATTCGCTCTAGTCAAATTAATCTCGCCTATAGCATTGGTGTGATACCTGTAAAATATTGGCGGATGAAGTGGAAGACCTGACGCTCCCAGCCCAAATTTATGAGTACAAATGGATTTCTCTACGAGCTGCAAACGCTTTTGCTATCCCTTTTGGGCATCAGGTCATAATTGGAACAGAGATTGAAATTGATATACCAAGCGGTCTATAAGGAGAGGTTGTGGGGCCCTATCAACAATCACGACTTAAACCTCATGTGACTCCTGGGTTACTGTTACCCAGGCAGGGGGAAGTAAAAGTGTTGGTAGCAAATTCTGCAAAAGGAAGTGATGAAGGTTAAGCACCAAATGGTATCTTACCTGCATTTGATCTCAATCGATGAGATCCACCATATATATGTCTTGGTTCAGGGGAATATTTCAGCTTGCCTTTAAAAACCACCTTTGGCGTAATGACTGTGTTTCTCAGGAGGCGCTCACTGGTCTATCGGAGGATCACAAGGACAGGGTGATGAATCTGTTCAAAAAGTATCATTGCATCTTTGCAGCTGATTATCATTATTTGGGTTGCGCTCATGGGGTTGTGCATCAGGTGGACACAGGAGACCACCCCCCTATCAGTTCACGGCCTATCCATCGCTCAAAGGCAACAGAAGAAGTTGTGTCTGCAGAAATAGATACATTGGTGGAACAGGGAATGTTGGAGCCGTCAAAATGTCCTTAGGCATCAACGGTACTAATTGTCAAAAAGAATGATGGCTCCAGTCGAGTAGTAATTGATTATTAGAAGCTTAACAGCATTATGAAAAAAGATTTGTACCCGCTTTTACAAATTGACAATGCCTTAGATCAGTTAGGTGAGGCCAAGTATTTCTCAGCTATGGACTTGATATTGGGGTACTTGAAGATTTAGTTGCCCATGGCGGAACAAGAAAAGTGCGCTGTAATCACTTCAAAAGGATTGTTCCAGCCTACACATATGCTATAGGGTTTGTGAAATGCTCCCGCTACATTCCAGAGGGCTATGGATACTATCTTGGGTGACTTAAAGCTGTCTTGCGTTCTTGTCTACCTTGACAATATCAACGTGTTTTTGCAAACGTTTAAAGAGCATCTTGGACATCTGGAGCAAGTGTTCCGCCGCCTGACTAAAACTAATATTAAGATTAAGCCCCAAAAGTGCCACTTTTTTAAGGAACAATTGTAATATCTTGGCTTTGTGGTAGACTCCAAAGGGCTTATCCCTCAGCCAGCCAAGGTGGAAGCCATCGCAAGATGACTCAGCCAAGCAATAATCAGGCTATCTAGGTGTTCTTGGGGATGATAGGTTGCTACTAGTGGTTCATTATCAACTTCAGCTGTATCAGGGATCCACTCTTTGAGCTACTTAAGAATAACGCTGTCTTCAACTGGACGGATTGATGTCAAACCACTTTTGATGTATTATGAACCGCATTGGCTAGCGCACCTGTTTTGTAATACCCCAATTTGAAAAAGAGTTTATTGTGCAAATGGACGCTTCGCTTTCTGCTGTAGGGGCTGTGTTATCCCAAAAGAATGATGATGTGGAGCACCCCATTGCGTATTGTAGCTGCAGATTAACTGGGCCTGAATGGAATTACACTGTGACTTAGAGGGAGTGTTTAGCAGTAATCTATGCATATAAGCAATTCTGGGTCTACCTTCACGGGGTGAAATTCAAAGTGGTAACATATCAGCCTCCTTGCGCTGGCTGTAGAATCTACAGGAACCTGAAGGGCGGCTTGCGCAATGGGCTTTGAAGCTCCAAGCATATGATATTGAGATCATGCATTGACCCAGGGCGAAGCATCAGAATGCGGACTGGCTTTCCCAATTACCCATGATCGCCATTACAGCAGATGTGGTGGACATAATGTACAAAAAAATGATTGTAGGCAAGTATCAAGATGAGCCGCTGTCCATGATCAAAGTGTATGATGGGCTTAGGCAGAATACCTTCTTGCGTGATGAGGAATTATATAAGTGGATTGGGGAATCAATGTTGAGTTTCCCAAAAACCCTTTGCCCAGCCTGCGATAATTATTGATGCCCATAAAGCGGTAGGTCATGGAAGGTTGAAAAAGATGCTGGAGTTCTTGTGACCCCGCCACTATTGGGAAAGTATGCACTATAATGTGC
This sequence comes from Massospora cicadina, assembly GCA_022478985.1. Taxonomy (NCBI): domain Eukaryota; kingdom Fungi; phylum Entomophthoromycota; class Entomophthoromycetes; order Entomophthorales; family Entomophthoraceae; genus Massospora; species Massospora cicadina. The sequence goes on along the minus strand of JAKSZP010009847.1, from coordinate 37,846 downwards.
TCAAGACGGTTAGTTGCCATCCGTGCAAGTGGAGAAGCCATACCACTGGAAGACCACCTACCAGCTTTTTAAGCCTTGGTTCGCATGGCATACAGTTTTGTTAGATGTGGTGGTGCCACTGCCAACTGGCGCGAACAACTCCATATATATAATAGTAGCCATCAACCATTTGACAAGATGGGTGGAAGCGAGCACTATCAAGGATTTGGGGGCTGTCACTACCGCCAAGTTCATCCTGGAGTGCGTTATACAGCGCCATGGTTGTCCACAATTTATCCTAATGGACAACGGAACCAATTTCACATCCCATATATTGGCCAAGCTGAACGATCTCATGGCAAACCGCAGGGTTTTAACTACCCCTACCACCCTGAATCTAACAGTATGGTGGAACAGGTCAATGGGACCTAAGTAAATATTCTACGCAAGCTTGTAAATGAGCGGCCGTTAGACTGGAGCACCCTTTTATCTACTGCTGTCTTCACATACAATATCAGCTACCACTCAGCAACTGGTAAGAGTCCAATCCAATTGCTCTATGGACGACATCCAGCGCTGCCTGCAATTCTTTACTCCTGCATTGAGGATACTGGCAGAGTCAAACCCCACCAATATTTGTCCACCTTAACAAACATGCTGATCAAGCTACAAACTGAGGCATATTCTACTACTCTTGCCAAGAATATTCTGGATCATGTGGCTGACCAATGTAGACGCCGCAGTCTTCCATAGTTTGGGTTAGGGGAATTGGTCCTGTTTCATGACCAACATGGGTTTGGAAGAAGGAACAAGCTTGCTAGCATATGGAGTGGACCATTCAAGATCATTGAGGAAACCGGGGTTGATGCCTACGCCATTAAGGAACCTGTGGGGGTCAAATTACTAACCGGGTACACGTAAAGTTCCTCCTACCATACAAACAAAAAGAGCCTTATCATCCAGTTAAGGAGGGGGTAATGTCGCGATTCTAATATGACTGGATGATAATCCTAGGACAGTTAGGGCGGGTTGAGACGAATCCGCTGAAATGAGATTAGTTACAATTATTTGAGTGCCTTGAGATGAGGCGATATTGGGATTTTATGGATTAATTTTTGGATTGTTTCAAATTAAGGTGATGTCGAAATTTGATGAAAACAATTTAGATCGCATACAATTAAGGTGATAGCAAATCAAATAACCAGCCAAAATGAGGAGATTCGGTGGAACTGAATAGTCCAAGCCACTGTAATATAAGCAAGATGGGCAATTAAGAGGGTTGTTGGTTAATAGGAAGAAAAAGAGCAAGATAGAGAGGATCTGAGGAGATTATTATATCTAGATAAAGTTTTGTAGTGGGGGCAAGTGCCCCCATAGTTATTATTTTAAACGTTCATTTTGTTGTGACCAAGGGCCATGATCATCATATCGTTGGTCCTATTGCTCAGTGGGCTAAACCCTGTGCAAACCTTTTACAGCGTATCTCCAGGATTCCGCTGAATTACAACAGGAGCCCTCCCAGAAAAGGTTTTATAAAGTAGAAAGTGGCATTATAAGGGATTCTTAAGGCGAGTTACCTCATGCCCCAAGAGAATTTTGCTCAGAATTTAATTTGGAGCTCATCATGGTTAGGGAATTATAACCAAAATCCAGATGGAAACTGGGCTGCCTTAGCCATTTCATCCAGAAATAGAGGGACATGTGCAATGTATGGGTGTGATGAACCCCCTTTTTAAGCTCACACTGTTGATGGTCTTCAAATCTTAACTGAGAATGCGATTTTCCCAATGGGAATATAAGTGGGTTCACAGTCTAGCGCAGATGGATAGCTATTACACACAGGGTGGGCTGACCATGGGTGAGGGGCCCTTCTGGTCCAGGTATCCTCAGTGCTAACCAAATACCTGTTGAGGGTATGCTCCACCAAATTTTACACCAATAAAAATACAGGTCTAGGGTTAGCCATCAGTCACTAACTCCTTCCAGTGCTAGTTTCAGACTCGGAGGTTGACTAAAAATAAACCTTTGACAACCATCATAATGGGCCAATTATCTTTTAACGCTTGAGATAACACCTATACACTCACCCCAAAGCTTATTGTAATAACGCAATTTGGGCCAAGTATTTCAAATTAAATTCAATCAATTTATATCAATAAGTTTGGGCAGAATATGCTCACACATTATGGTCAATTTCCTATGCGTCAAATCTTGGCAAATGGTCTCAATTACTAGGAACACAATCAAACAGATAGTATACAAAATTGTTTATGACTGACTCAAAGTTAACGTTTAAAAGTCCCATGGACCATCAGACAAACAAAAAATGCAATCAATTTTTGTCTTAGGGAAAATTTGTATGTCAATCCACGTAATCAGCATGATAGAATTTGCACATGACCACCCAAAAGGGAATACTTAGTGCTATTGAGAAAGACGCTTGTTGATGTCCCAATTAAGTGTACGTCATCTACTTTAATTGATGCAAGAATTTCACAGAAGGTGTATTTCATCAGCAGTATGACGAAACTTAAATCAAGATGATCCTAGGACATGAGAATGTTTTTATTGCAATTTTTTGTCCATGAACTCCTCCTGATTTTTTAGAGTATTTTGCCACCATTAAACACAAAGAAAAGGTCTCAGTTGTATCAGTTCAAGGGCTGAACTGAGGTGGTAAAATATCTGCTGAAATTTTGTGCTCAAATGTGGCCAGGAGATGCCCTAGAGGTATAAATACTGGCGCCTGGACTAATGACTGATTATTTAATAAATAGTTTATAATAAGATTTATATTTATTTTATCCTTTTCCTGGTCTTTATCTGAATCAAAACTTTGGAGAAGTGTTAATAAGCTGGAAATACCAATTCCATAGCTTGTTTAAAAATCTGCCTCAGAAGAAGTTCCCAAATATGAAGGGAAAATTACACCTAAAATTGGGTAGAAAGTCGAGCAATTGTAATAAGCTTAGTGATTTTCTGAACAGTCTAAATACTGTAAGCCACTAACAAGGTCAGAAATTATTCAACGGAACTTTGTCCTGATTATTTGTGCATGATAATAATCATCAAGCGAGCAAACCCCGCAACTTTGACAGCTTGTTACTTGACAAAAGCGATCTAAAGCGACCACTGAGGCCAGCAAAACTTGTAATCTGGTGGCGTTCAGTCAGCACATGTGGTTCAAGATAGTCTAATCAATGGAAAAATCTTAAGTTTCTGATCGCCATCTTACCTTAGGCCCACCAATTCATGACAGCAAAATACTGTCCAATGAGACGTTGGACTCCTAAGGTAATTGTTAGTATCTCACGCAACTAACCAATTAAACATCTAATTTAGTAAAAACAAAGTGAAAAAGTATAACAGGTAAGTGAGGTTGCAAACCCTGGAAGTAACTTTATTTTATTTATTGTCAAATAAGAAGTCACATGTGAACAAAATCTTGATAATTTTGGTGCCACAAGAACACCAAGGAATTTACAGAGTAATCAGAGGAGATCAAGCCCTGTAACACAAGTTTTTGTTGATATGACAAAAACTTGCTGTGATGCGAAATACCAGGTGATATAAGGTAAGGGTGGCCTTAAAGGCCACATGAGAAACCCAAAATAGAGTGGGAACCAAGAGAATTCTGAACAAAGTTTGGAAATCACAAGAGCCTGATCTTTAAGATCACCCTTCTGGGGAGCCCCTCCTGCACCATTTGTTAGGCTCATAAGAACTTAAAGAATGGCTCATAAGGGACACAGCCAAGCGTCAATCTCAAACACAAATGAATCCCTAATTTTTTTCTGACTTAAGCTAAAATTTCTGAATTTCAAGTTGTAATGTAATGGTTGTGTTAAACCCAACAGTTATAGCTGATTTTTTTAACTTTTTAGCCCCTTCTCATATTTGTTACCTGATGTTAGATCAAGTGGAGGGAATTTTATAAATTGTTTGACCAAATATCAGTTTAATTTTTTATATTTAACTTTTCTCAATTAATCTGTATATAAAGGATTCAATCTCATCTTAGTAATTGGTACATTATATGGCTTAGGTTATATATGAAGTTGGTCGTTAACAATTTACTATGGAGTAAGTCCATAAATTTCCGCCAACGCAATTCTCATTCCCCTACATTATAGACCACTAGCACCATGACTTAGATCCATTAATCACCTCATAATTCAGCTCAGCATCAATTTGCTTCTTGCCCTGAATTAGCATAAAACATTGGTAATAGGGTCCACTAGATTTACTATGGACAGATGCTTGTAAATTTAGTAAATTTGGAACAATTTAATTATTTTAGTGTAATGATCTTATGTGATAATGCTTCAAGTCCTATTCACTTGCTTGTTTGGTGTAATTATGATATTAAGCCAGTATTTTACCTATCTTAGGCATGTAAATAAACAACAAAGACACCGTTATGAATACTGGTAAAGGGAGCATATCTGTGTGAGATTGCCATCTGTAATGGGGTTTTTTTATAAGTAGATAGTATTAGTCAGCTTTTAAGTTGAGATAGCGAGCCCCTAAGCAACCAGTAGTACCTGATACTATGGTGATCTTCTGATTTGTTTAATAAAGACCCCTTTTCTAATAATAAGGATTTGTAATTATTATATTTTTTGTACCCTAATTACTGTTTTCAACAAATTCTAGTCTTGCTGTTTTTACAGACCAAGTTAATTTGTAATCAACATCTAAGTGCAAGTTGCAACATAACGGTTCTGATTTTTTCCACAGCTGATGAGTGTATAGCCAATAAACTTCTTTAGTGATTTTGGGGTCTAATCACTTTACCTTTTCTCATGAAATTGAATCTACGTAAAATTTACCACCTGGTAGATAGGATCAGGTATGCTTCATCTTCAAATAAATCTATTAGAATTACATTGTTGCACTTTGGGGTTTAACCAATCATAGGTTCTGACTTCAGCTATAATCCCTAATTCCCTATAGATCTCACCTTTACTATTCCCAGTTATTATTATTTTGCAGCAAATTGAGTCTTATTAGTCTGGCGTCATATGTTTCACTTTTATCTTTATAGCCAAACATAAGCATTTATTATATAAAAGAAAATAACATCTTGTGGTAGAGTAATTCATATTTATTCACTGCTAACAATTCGCTAGCATTTAATAAGCCTGAATCTTAGCAATTACTCTGCAGTAACTTTATACAATTTATTTGTTTAAGCATAATAAATGCTATCTTCCGCTTTAGTATATCACGCTAGCTTTCTATCTCGCCCTACTATCAAACTTAATCATTTACCTTAGCCTCATCTCAATCATCAATGTTCTTGCAAACAATCCCAAACATTTATCAAATTCATAGGACATCATTTCAAGTAGTTGTGTAAGGCAGAATAATTTCTATTAATTTAACAACAGATATTACAATAAAACTTTGCAATTTACTATTTGATGCTAATTGTAGGGGCAGTGGGGGTGTTAAACCACTTACCATTTATTTTAGAGTCATGATACCTGGAAATTACAGGGTAATGAAGTATAAGTTTTATTTTTTTAAAGTCTTAACTCAGGATAAAGTTCCTTGAATGGTTAATACTAAAGAGGTTTTTCGCTCATAATTGAATAAAGGTAGTACAAATCAGTATTATATTAAAAAAGAGAGTGTTCATTAAAAAAAAATTTAAAAAACAGGATTATAAAAAGATAAGGGAGTTATTCTCAGGATAATTTCTCCAAGAGTTTCCAAGCCAAGCTCTATGCTAATTAGCAATAAGGGATTCTGCATATTTTTGTCACTATAAGGATTTCCTGCAGCCCCATGAAATTAAATTGCTGATTCACTCCTTTTGGCTTAAGAAGGGGGAGCAACCTAGTGAGCTTTGAGAGATTGTCAGATTTAGGGCACAACCTTGATGAGCGATGGGTTTCTGTTGAGGCCCATTGACTCAGCTTTATGACAAGTTAAAAACTGAATAAGGAGAATTTTTACAGAGAATTAGATTTGGTAAAAGGCTATGTAAGAAAAATTTGCAATAATCTGCAATGAAATCCGGACATGTTTGAGTAGATTGAGGCTGAAGTCCTTACAGGAAAGTCAGCCCTGAAACAGATATGGCATTGATAACTTATAAGGGAAAGAAAATTTATTGAGAAATTTGCGAGACTTACTGCATACTGGAACCATGATGGAAATGAAAAATTTGACAGCAAGAAGCACAAATCAAGGCACCCACAATGTGCAAGCCAAGCCATGGCACAACAAGTCCTGGCGTTTTAGATAGATCTGCGCGCCCATTTGTCAAAAATGTTCTCAAATCCTTGCCCCTCACTTCACTTCAGTTTTTAAATCCCATTGCCCTGTTGATGGCAGAGTGCGGGATTATTTTTCATATCCTTAATAAACTATTCACAATTTTATCTGGAGAAGACAGATCATGAAATGTACACTTCCGATATGTAATAATAATTAGGCAATAATATGTGTAAGGGGCACCCCAGAGAAGCTAAGGATATCTCCTGTTGCCCTGGGAATGCCAAATAAAGTAAGAGGGGTATCGTGATTAGAAGCTTACTCACCTATTGAGCACATATGAAGGAAAGGGTCTGAAGTGATGAACCAAACTGGAAACCAAGTTGAGACCAGCTGTCATTGATGTGATGGTATATTAACAAACAACCATGCCTGAAAGTGGTCCATAAGGTGCAATTTTAATCGGCGTACAGCTTCCTGGAGGGTGGGAGTGGAGCCTGAAATGGCATCCATGACAATTGTGTGGATAGTCCACATTGCAATTGCTACCTCTAAGGCTCAGAGGGAAGATTGTATAGTGGAATTCAAGGACAATGCGGAGATGTCTTTAGACAGGCTGAAGGTTTGCGTTTGCTCCTGGTAAAAGAGAGTTAAACCTCACACCAGATCGCTTTTGATGGAGGGCACTTTTTCAGGCGGTGGACTCAAATCCCATATTGGTCACACACAACACATGAGGATTGTGATGAGTTGGGATACTTAATAGTATGGTATACCCGTAACAAGCAACGCACATGTGGGAATGAACATGAGGGTGCAAAAGAGGGTGATTGGTGTACTTCCAGATTTCTGTCTGTGTTTCAAGGGAGTAGGGAATGTCCAACATGTCCAGATGATCCACTATGGCCATGATAGGAGATCTCCTTGATATTAAACTGTTTAGAATGTCTTGGCATTGTACTTCCTGTGTGAAGCGGGGAGTAGAGCGACCCCCCTGGGAGGTGTGCCCACTGATGCAAATCCTCCACTCAGAGCTCTGCATGGGGAGGAGAATTTGTCTGAAGTGGGGCGAAGTCCCATGAGGTCCAACAGCAGAGGGATGTGAGGCAAGAGATATTAACAGAGAATGGGGGTTGGTAGGATAGTGAGGCCCAGGTTGTGGAAAACTTGGAGCAGGCCATGTGTGACTAGTGTTGGGCTTAGAGTGTGGGGTTAGTGACTGATGCGATCCAGGTGCCAAGTAATTTGGCAGCATGGGCCTCAAAGTTGAGCAGGCCCATAGCACCACTATGGCGAGGGACAATCAAGACATCTAGGCGCACTGGCGGTAGGCAGCCTAACAAAAGCCATCCTTGCATGAGGGCATATAACGAGGAGAAGAAAGATGGGGAAAGGCGATAGCATGGGGCACAAACCAGACTTTAGATAGGAGCATAAAGTTGGCCAGCACAACCCTGCCTGGGAGGATAGCTCGTTGAGCTCTGAGGTGGCGAGGCGTTTTGTGACATTGTCCAGAATATGGTGCTCCATCACCCATGAGGAGTACCCTCCCTCCCCCTGCCACACACCCAAATGGTGTACTGGACTAGCAGTGGGCCTTGGAATGAAAGGGAGCACAAGCGGGGCAGTAAGGGGTGGGCGGGGAAACAAACCTGGAACCAGCTGCTGAAGCAGGTAAGAAACAGGGTTCTGGTGACAGGCAAGCTTGGAACTAACCAAGGAGAAATTTTTTTGATTTTGGAGGGGTTAAGAGCAGTGTTACTTACCCAGGATTAAACCTGGATAGTAGCCTCAAGCGTGCATGTATCTTGGTTGTTAGACACCCCAACCACACAATTATCAGCAAATGCTACATCTAATCCGGTGCTTGGCCTTGAACATGGACACTAGTTTGGCGGGAATTCACGTTGCATAAAAGTGGGTCGAGGCTTAAGTTATATAAGAGTGGGCTCAAAGGGTCCCCTTGGCGGAGACTTCTTTGAGGGCAAAATATATCTGTGAGGAAGCCCAGGCCAAACACAGCCATTGTGGCAGATTTCATAAGCAACATCACCCACTTAATGAACCAATGGGGAAGGTGGAACTTGTGGAGGCAGGCTTTGATGAAATCCCAGTTGACTCTATCATAAGCCTTCTGCTGGTCTAAAAAACAAGCTCCCCAGTAGCCGTGGATTGGCAGACGTTGGCTAAAGTGTGTATATTGTCCCACATATACTGCTTTGGGATAAACCAAGAATGCTCAGAAGAAATGATATCATAGGCAACTTCCCCTAGGCGGTTGTCCATAATCTTAGTGAATCATTTTACTCTCTGTATTAGTAAGGGAAATGGGGCGCCAGTTGGCCAAGTCCAGTTTATCCTCTTTTTTATACAGAGTTATTGTGAAAGCCTTCTGTCCCCCAGGAAGGAGGCTCATTTCTAACAAACACTGGTTCATTGAGGTAAGCAACTAAGAGGAGAAATAATTATAATATATCTTATAGGTTTTGTAAGTTATCCCGTCTGGACCTGGACATTTCCTGTGTGGTGCACCACAAATGGCGTACCATAGTTTACCCCTGAGATAGAAAATTCATCAACTCCGGATAATGGGAAACAGTGCATATATTCACTTTCAAAAAAACTCATTAACTTTGGCCAGTTCAACTTGATCAGAGCAATACACTTTGGAGTAATAATTTAGAACTTCGATTGCCACTTCATCTAGAGTATCTGTGATGGAGTGATCCATCTGCCTCATCTGTTTGCAAGCCAAGCTCTGTCATGTTACAAAAAATTTTCAGAAAAAAATAGGTGGAGCATATATTGCCCACTGTTATATTTTTTCTCATATACTGCACACAAATGTAATGTTTATGTTGTCTTACCAGTGCGTTGAGATGAGCAGACACTTCTGCCCACTTATCACCCCAAGCCATGCTGTAGCCTGCAGCTGAGATGTTATACTCCAGGTGGTCCACTTCTGCATGTGTGCGCATAATGGCTGCTGATGCAGCCCGAGAGTGATGCAATAAGAGGTGGCATGCCTAGCGGATGGTGTTCACTTTAAGGTTGACCAATTAGTAAGTGGGTCCACAAAGAACGGTGTGGCAAACTCCAGTGCTAAAGTTTTGGCGTCCACCCATGAGGAAAACCTAGGCGACATGATCTTGGCTGGACGAAGTCTGCACCATTTTGGCGCCTGTGCCATTGGGTGCAATAAAGAGAAGGAAATTAGCACCAACCTGTAGTCCAAAAATTCGATTTTTGTCATCGTAAAGTGTGCAAACTGATACTGAAAGTTCAATGGGGCAAGAATAAGGTCAATGCGGGACATAGATATCAGCTGACCGTTGTGCACATGGGGATGGGACATGTTGGGGTGAAGCAGTTCATGTTTAGGTAGGGTATCAAACTGCCCAAGTGGCTTTTAGAACGCGGAGTTCTAAGTGTTCATGTGGTGGGGCAGGCGCAGAATGCCATGGTCAGTCGCCAGGTTGGCCCAGCAGTTCATGTCTCCCAATACAAATGGGTCAGGGGGAAGTGAGGGAAATAACGGTTAAGAATTCCCAGTGAGCCTGCGCACAGGTCAGGTCATATATTTTATGGTAGCATGCCCTTCGTCATCCCATGAAAAGGAAACTACAAGCACATGGCATATTGGTACAAATTTTTAGAAAGTAATCTAAAATTATGGGCCGCACATATAAGCACCCCATAGTATGGCAACCAAAAAGAAATGGAGAGGAGGAGCATGGTTGCTCAAGATTTCTTGGCACAATTTGGAAAGTGGGTTTCCTGAATGGCCAGGATTTTTGAAAGTAAATTATTTTTTCAAAACTCAGTTTTCTAGCCCAGAATGGCGAGGCCTTGAGTCCAGCAATGTTTAACTTCCCTATTGTGAAGGCTCCCCCCATTGCACCTTAGGTGCTATGGGAAGGCTCCCCTTGCTCATCCTCTGGTTTGTTTTCATCATGCAACATGGAATCGCATGTTCAGGAAGCAACAGAGTCAGCTCTGTTATAACAGTCCTTATGACATTATCAAGATTTTTGTTGTTTTTTTAGTTTCGGAGGAATTTGACTTAAATCAAATTTTTGGGTTACTGTGTACCTGCTGTGCATCATCAACAGTTGACAAAAATTTGGGAGGAAGATGGGTGGTAGAATCAGTTTTGATCAAGGCTTGGTAAAATTGCTTAGGTAAATCCAACTGCCCATTGAGTCCTCAGGCTGGTTGGCCCATTCTGATTGGTGAATGGCTATTGAGCCACCCCAGAAAAATATAACTCAAATCTCATCCTGGGTCTGGGTAGGCAGGATCACAGATGCGGCTGTGGCTGCTTCCTTGACCGCTGCTCTGTGGGCCTGCTTGGCCTTCTTGCACTCCTGCGGGGACACAGGTTTGACCTGAATGTAACATCCCTTTGCGCCCCATGGAAAGCGGCGTCAGCTTCTATAGCTGGTTCAAATGGGTGTTTGACCTGTCCATTGCATTGAGGAGGATTTCATTTTGTGTAATACCTTCCTTGGCGGGGCGGTGTGAGCCTTGTGGCCAAAAGCGCAAAAAAGGTGCAGATAGGGGGCGCGCTATCAACTGTGACTTGGAACGGGCAGGATCCTGCCCATAAACAAACACAACTGTGGTTTGGGGGCTTTATGTCAAATCTTCTGCAATGTCTGTGGACAGGGTGATCACTACAATTGCTTTGCCTGTGCACAGGTCCATCATGAGCGTAAAGCGTTGCATTTTGAAGGAGTGAATTTCCCCAAAGCTTTTAAGCCCTTCCTTGGGGTGGAGCACCAGCACTGTGCACTTTATGATCGTGGTGAGAAAGTTGAAGGATAGAATTTGGTTTGACTTGGTCCACCGAGTGCACTTCATCTTGACCACCTGTTGACCATCTGGGATTTCTACCACCACACGCACCTGTGCAGCTTCATCCGCTTCTTGTTTATTTTCAAACCCAAAATCCAACTAACTGTGTGTCATGGAGTGTGATGCTATGTATACTGCTTTCTGAAATGGTTGTGCACATCTCAAACAGAAGGTTTCCCAAAGCTCTGTTTGATTAATATCCAGGAAGACTCGAATTTAATGCTCCATTGATGACAGGGGCTGGAAATGCAGAGATTGATGAACTAATTACACTTTGCTAGGGTAAAATATCTAAGGAAATACTAACTGCCAGTTAGTTATTTTTATCTAGGCCGCCGTTGTTGCCAGGGCATTAATGAACCTTGGATGGTGCAGAGCCCGATCCTGTGCCCTTTACCTTGATAGCCCAAATGCTACCCAACATTAGCTGCACATTAATATTCTCAAAGAGATTATCAAATTTACCTAGTCTTGAATTGAATATGTTACAATTAGTGATTGCAAAGAGAGAGAAATGTTACTTTTTAAACCATAGATTTAACCAAAATTCTCTGAAATATTTATAGATTCTCAACTAGTCTGGTGATCCTCAAGGAACTACCCCAACCAAAGGAGGGTCCACACTTATCCGTATCAGTAATGATGGTGGCTGTGATATTGGTTATCTCAGATATTGCCTCTCTCAGTGAGTAAACATTTAGAGTCATACCCTACAAGTTTCGCAAAATTGACTAATCCAACAAAATAATCATCAAGAATCTCCAAATGAACAGAATATCCAACGCTTAACAAAATCTGCTTGAAGTATGAAGGAAATTTAAATGACAATCAGGTGGTTGCATCTTGGGAAGCTCTGCTGGAATAAAACCCAACGATTCAATGCCACACCCCAGTACCAAGCATGCGTTCGTTAGTAATAGGAAGCTAATCTGAAATAAACTCAAAGAGAGCCAATCACCTCATTATTAATTCAATTTGCCCCAATCATGTGGATAATGGGAATGTTAATTGGTGGATTTAACTCAAAGTGAAATGGTGGGGTTCAAACTTGATGAGACCTTTATTGCTGCACGTAATCAGGTGCATGTTCAGCCAAGTCAGGAATCTACCCAACTGAAAAACAACAATGGATGGGACAATCCCTTCTCATCAACCTTAGCAGCCTGACCCTCATACTTGAAGCGTGGTCAAGTTTTCTTCCTGCCACCAGTTTACTAGTCAGGAAAGTAATGATTTCATAGACCAGTACTTTCTGCACTTATCCCCATGTAGCTCCTATTAGCATAATATCAGAATGGCGATGACATGCGGATTATTTTTTATTTGTGGGTATTAGAGTATCCCCTGATGGAATCCCATTCTTCCTTTAGCACGTCAAGTGTGTAACATAATAATATAGCCAATTTACACATATGTAACATCTTTGGGCCAGTATCTGCTGAAATTGGGCTCATCAACATCCAAACAGAGCTTATATGGCCTCATGCGCGCCCTCCTGACCTGCTGGTCATGGATGCATTAGTTAGGCCATCAGGCAAGTACTGCTCATTTAGTATATAGCCATTTCACTCCCCACAAGTGCTCAAGCATGTAACGTAAAGGTGATAGAGCCCCCCTCATGTTCCTCCAATGAGGTGGCCCACCAAGTTCTGGGAGTTCTGGTGGATCTCAATTGTGTTAAATTTTAAATTGAACCACGGAGGTCACAGAAGACCAACAACCCTTAGCACTATTGGACGCCTTTTATGGTGAGGCCAAATACTGGGCCAACACCCTCTTATACTAATTTTCACACCTGAGGGATCGCCTTCCACATTATTTATCATAGTCTCATCCATAATGGCCACGCTGGTATTGAGGCCACAAATCCTGTACCAATTATTCCAACAATGGGGAATGGTTTATGAACTTGAAGGACAAAAGTAAAAACTTCCACCAACTTGTGGAGTCTATTCAACTACCAGCGCACATTGCTTTTACCACGTTCCAAGCTTCTCTCAACCAATGAGTGGAATCACACATGGTATGGTACAATGGACCCCAAATTTTGAAAGGGGCATAAATCTAGACCAGCAAATTGAGGCCTGCCCAGGAATATGACCTACAAAAGGTCACCCACTGTAAAGACACACGTCCATTACACCAAATTAGCCCCTTCACCTCCAAGTCTGGGATCCTCGTGATAATTGATAAGAACTGAAAAATGGATAGCAATATAAACTTGGTCCAGCATTTGGCATTGTATCTGAAACCCACTTGGTGGAAAAGGATCAGCAGGAGGTCCCCTTAATTTACCGGAGGTATTGGACCTTGCCTCTTACGTCCTAAAAGATTCAGGAAAAGAAACACACCCTATGACACTATACAACGCGACCAGCTCGCTCCCTTGTCACATGGATCATCCACCCCAAATCTAGAGAACTCAGGGAGTTTAGCAATTAAGGACAAGATTAAACTAATGAACCTGGTTGGGGATGTGTCAGACAGAGCCTCAGGCACTAGGGTCCTAACATTGGACCCAGAAGCCCCCTCCGTCACCCTGCAAGATGAAAACAATGGAGTGAATCAAGGAAGATCACTGGCGTAATTTCGTCGTTGAGGACCTTAGCTAGTACGTCTCCTGATGAACTTGTCCCCCCACGTCAGCCTCACTCTCATATGCCTAGGTGGTAGCAATGCCCTCTCATTTTCTCAATCTATAACAGGATCATTCCACAATTGTAGCTACCAACATGGAAGTATGCGCATTGCCAGCTTCAGAAAATTAAGTGTGCCTATTTCCGTTTTGCTGTGAACACTACAGTGGGCTCTAGAAGGGCAGTGATGACTGCACTGGTTGACATAGGTTCATCAGGAAGCTTTATTGACCTTAAGATGGAAAAGGTATTATACTTGGCAGTACCACGGGGGTGCCCATCATGGGGAATTTAAGGGTACTGATGGTCGCCCTATCTTTACGTGAGCCACTACACTTCTCAGCCTAAGACATCAGTTCCACATCAACTTCCCAGAGATTCCAAACTTACATCACCCCATGATTTTAGGGGCAGGATGGTGGCACTGAAATTCAGTTACAATCAATATAAAGCAAAAATGCTTAATTTGTAACATACTTTCACTCTAATAAAATTCCCCTGCTTCGCACACTGGCAAAAGGAAAGGCCCTGGTGGCAATGGTGGAATACTCCACCTTGAGCACAGTCTCCGACATCCCCACAATGCCTGCAATACTGGAACCATACAAAGAAATTTTTACGTAGATAAAGCGAAATGGTTGCCATCTGTTGGGATTCTTAATAGTTTAATTGAAGCCTCGTCATTGGGCTTCCAAATTTAATTTACTTTGGGCAATCTCAACTAACTTTACTATAATCTATTTAGCGCTTATAGCTTTGTTGGGCCAAAGGCTTGATAATACTATTCTTTTAACTTAAGCATTGTTCATATCCAATTTACATTTCTAAATACCCTAACTGATAAAATGAGTTAAATTAATATCAAAGTGCTCCACTACTCGATGCTCCAGGCTGATAATCCCCATTCCAACTATTATTTAATCCTGGAACTAAAGAATCCCTTATTTCAACTTTATCTAATCTTATCTCCAACTTTACCTTATCTTATGTGTCCATAATATGTTTCTACTTCCCTTTATCCTCTAAAAGATTTAAAATGCTATTCTCTGATATGCTTCCAGTTCAGACAGGGCTTGTGCTGATCATTCCTTAAATCCTTTATTTTATCCCTTGCTTTATTAGCACTATTTAAGGTTCAAATGTTTACTTATTAAAATTAACTATACTCTTCTATCTTTTTGGGCTCTTTGTGAAGCTTATTTTATCTCTCTTAGGACCTCTGAACCTGATTAGGTTGAGTCCTCATCTAAATAAGCTACTTGAAATCCCTACTGCTTTCTGGATCTCCCCACTCTGCCCTGACCAGAGGGGCTAATTATCAGTATTCACTCTCGGAACCTCTGACCTCTATCTAGCCAAGTTTCCTCCCATTATTTAAGTCTTTCCATCCAACTCTGCAAACATTGAAGGACCTACCTTCAGACTCCGTCAGTCACAACACCACCCACTCTGAGTTTGGCATTGATTTTCGCCCAACAATGGATATCATTAAGTTCAATTGACCATTATACTTATACAGTGGATAAGTTTCAAGAAATGAAAATTTGGATTTTTGAAATGATGGCCAAGGATTAGCTGATAAAGAAACTCTAACGGTGTCATACCTCATGGTTTTTTCCCAAAAACATGACGGGATCTTGTGACCATGTGTGGATTATAGCCACTTAATGTTACATTATTGGGCCCATACTCCTTCCCACTGGAGGCTACAATCTCTAAAGCTGTTGCCAAGTCCAAAGTTTTTATATATTCTGGCCATAGTCAACGCCTTTCACCTTTTTCGAAGAAAGGGGGACAAGAATGTATGGCAAAATTGCGCACCCACCATGGCCTATACCATTTCAGGATCATGCCATTTGGGTTGAACAACGCCCTGGACATTATCCAGTGGGTTATTGATCACTTGTTGGTAGACCTCCGCTTTACATGCTCAGTGGCGTATATTGATAACTTCTAATACATCCCCCTACCCAAGCAACATGAGAAAGATCTGGTGGCAGTTTCAGCTCTTTGCAAAATGTGGGCCTGCATGTGAATCAATAAAATGTAAATTTTTCAAAAACACAGTACAATTTGCTGGGAAAAACTGGTTCTTAAAGATGGGAACGCCATTGCTGCCTCCATTATGGAAGCAATAGAGACATGACAATGCATGCGTTTAGAAACAGCTCTGTTGTTTCTGGGTTCTGTCACTTTTCTAAAGAAATTCAAGTCAGCAGGATTTTGGAACTTGACGCCCCCTCCACCCACTTATAAGAAAGAATGTGTCATTCATGTGGACATTGGAATGTCAATGGGCCTTTAAAGATGGCAAAGAGATTTTCATTTCAGCACCAGTCCTAAAATACGCTGTAGAAGGTGAACCTTATTTCATAGTGTGTCATGCCTCCAGCACTATGGTGGGAGTAGTATTGCTACAGGAGCATTATGGCTATGAACACCATGTCATACTTCTCTAGGAAATTTATAAGTGTCAAATATTCGTGGAATAATCTATAAAAAGAGCTGGCCGTGATACTATGGATGATGATGCACTGAAGGAATTTTTACAGGGGGTAAATTACATATTGACGGTGCTCACAGATCACAAATTACTTATCTACTATCTCAAGCTGCAAAAAGTTGGTGCACTAACAAACCAGAACCCACTGAGACAAACTCAACTTCAATTACAATTATAATTTATTAAAGTGGCTACTTACATATTGCCAGATACATTAAGTATAAGCTTGGCAATCAAAACTGACCCCAAAGATGAGCTGAGTTGTTTATGGAGATTACACCCAAATGAGTGCTGCCCAAGTCATCAGCGGATTTAGCAAATATTGCTATCTATTGCGGCCCCTGCACCACCCTAAATCTCACCCTCCTGTGACCAAACAAGAGCCTCTTGACAACGCCATGGGGTCCGCGTAACAGGACGCCCCCAAACCAAGCCCACCTAACAGCGCTAATGGGTACCTCTTGAACTCAGTACTTTAATTTAAATTTGATTTTAAATTTATTGCGGGGAAGGCCGACCATGGGATGGACACTTCCAAAACTGACTCGACTGAGACAACACTTAGTAACAGGGAAGGCACCCCAGAGAAGCGATGCTATCTCTTGTTGCCAGCGGGAGCTCCACTTATGGGGAAGGGGAGGGAACGCGTGGAGGGGCCGTAGCCACAATTGAGCACGTGTGGAGAAAGGGGTCTGATTTGATGAACCAAATGGGGAACCAGGAGGATACCAGCTGTTGGCGGCGCGGTGGGAGGTACCCAAACATCCACGCTTGAAAGTGGTCCACCAAATGAGACCAGAATCTGTGGACAGCTTCTGGGAGGGTGGGGATGGAGCCTGCGATGGCATCTAAGACAATAGTGTGGATGGTTCACGTGGCGATTGCAACCACCAGAGCACGGAGGGAGGGTGGAAGGGGGGATACCATGGATATAGCAAACATATCTCTTGACAGACTGAAGGGTTGTGTTTGATCCTGGCCAAGCAGACGTTGAACTTCGCGCCATATCACTTTAGAGGTAGGACACTTCTCCATGCGGTGGAACAGCGTTCCATACTGGCCACACACGACGCAGGATGAGTGTAAGGCTTTAGAGCGCTCTGCTGTATGGTACACCCGCCTCAGGCAGCGCCACATATGGGAGCAGATTTGAGACTGCAACAGAGGATGGTGAGCGTATTTCCAGATGGCTTTTTGTGTCTCAATGGAGTAAGGGATGTCCATCATGTCCAGGTAGTCCACCCTGGATAGGACATGGGGCCGTATGGGGATCACGCCATCATGGATGGGTAGCCCCTGTAACTCTTTTGTGAACTGAGGAGAGGGGCAGCCTCTTCCGGGTTGTATGTCCGCTAATATGAATTCTCCACTCAGCGCTCCACATGAAGAGTAGGATTCGTTTGTAGTGGGTTTTAGTACCGTGAGGACTTGTGGCTGATGGGTGTGAAGCCAGGTATTTCATCAAAGAGTGGGGGTTCGATGGATTGTTGAGGCCCAAGGCGCGGGAGAAGTTGGAGCGGGCCGCGCAGGACCAGTGTTGGGAGGGGAGTGTAGGGGCAGTGATGGCTGCAATCCAGGTACTCAAGGTCTTGGCCGCATGGGCTCTGAAATCAAGCAGGCCCATGCCACCATGCTGATGAGGGCCAAACATGACTCCTAACTGTACTGGTGGAGGGCGGCCTGACCATAGCCATCCTTGCAGCAGGGAATGCAAGGATTTGAAGAAGCTTGGGGAGAAGGGGATGGCGTGGGCTACAAACCAGACTTTGGAGAGGAGCATAGAGTTGGCCAGAACGACCCTGCCATTAAGGGAAGTAGGGTGGGCTCTGAGGGAGGCGATGCGCTTCGTCACATTGTCTAGAATATGACTCCCATTACTGCTGATGCGTATCTGCCTGCCTCCACCCACACGCCCAGATGGCGGACTGGCCCTATGGTAGGGCGTGGCACAAGGGGAGCACCAGTGGGGCGGTGTGGGGTAAGTTGGGAGGGTGAGCGCGTTTGTGAGCAGATGGGATGGGCTGGGCTCTGGTTGCAGGGGCCCAGAAGTTTTGATACCGACCAAGGAGGATTAGTTTGGTTTTGGAGGCGCTCAGTTCAGCGTTACTTACCTGGGAGTACTCCTGGATGAGAGCTTCAAGTGCGCTTGCATCTTTATTATTAGACACCCCCTTACACAGCCATCTGCGAACGCCATCATGCTGACTGGGGCTTGGCCTGGCACATGGACCCCAGTGAGTTAAGCATTCATTTTTCGAAGTAGTGTGTCAAGGCTGAAGTTGTATAAGAGTGGGCTAAGGGGGTCCCCTTGTCGCAAGCCCCTTTGAGGGCGGACTACTTCCGTTAGGAAGCCAGGGCCACGCACTGCCATTGTTGCAGATTCCGTGAGAAGCATTATCCAGTTGATGAAGTGAGGGGGTAAGCGAAATTGATGGAGGCAGGCCCTGAGGTATTCCCAGTTTACATTATCATAGGCCATCTGTTGGTCCAAGAATACAAGTGCCCCAGAGGCTGTGGACTGGCATGCGTTAGCCACATAGTGCAAGTTGTCCCAAATCAACCTTCAGAGTATGAAACTGAATTGTTCTGGGGAGATGGTGGCAGATGCTATAATCCCTAAATGGTTAGCCATGATTTTTGTTAAAATCTTTGTATCCATGTTAGTTAAAGAAATGGGCGCCAGTTGGTTAAGTCTAGCTTGTCCCCTTTCTTGAAGAGTGTGATGGTGAAGGCCTCTTGTCCTCCTGGTATGAGGCGCGTTTCCAACAGGCTTTGGTTGAGTGAGGCTAGAAGTAGTGGGGATATATATTTGAAGTACTTTTTGTAGAATTCTTATGGAATGCCATCTGGGCCTGGGCATCTTTTGTTTGGTGCACCACGAATGGCTGTCCATAATTTGTTTGGAGTAATCAAATTCATTATTTCTGGGTATCGGGAAACAGTGCAGATGTGGGCTCAATTGAGAAATTCTGCCACTTTAGCCAGCTAAATTGGATTGGATTGGTACAACTCGGAGTAATACTTTTATGTTTCAATTAACACTTCAGCTGGTGTATCCGCAATGGAATAATACAATCTTTGCACCTGTGTGCAGGCCACACTCTGGCGTGGTGCGAATTTTCTTAAAAAAATATGTGGTGCACTTGTTGCCTTTTGTGATGCGTTTGGCCCTGTAGTGAACACAAAAAAGTGTTTGTGTTGCCTTTTAAGCACGTTGAGGTGGGCGGCTGCCTCTGCCCACTTCCGGCCCCATGCAGATCTGTATCCTGTAGCTGGGATGTTGGACTCCTGGTGTGCCAACTCTGCCAGAGCGCACGAAATGACAGCCAATGGGGCTCATGTGCATCTGGAGGAGTGGTGGCGAGATTGGCGGATGGTATCTTCTTTGAAAGTTGCCCATGTGGAAATGGGGTCCACACAAAACGGTGCAACAAACTCTTTTGTCAAAGTTGCTGATTCCACCCACATGGAAAATCCTGGCAAAGTGAGCTCAGGGGTGGATTTTGCACCAATGTGGGGCCTTAGCAGCTGTGACAGGTAGGTGGTAGGTTATTGAGACCAGTCAATGGTTGGAGAATTCCATTCTTGTTGTTTTAAAGTGGGATATGTGGGGTTGGAATTTTGCCAGTGTAAGGATAAGGTTGATGCGGGACTTGACCTTAATTGGCCATTGTGGATGTGGGGGTGTGTCATGTTCTCGAGCAGTGGTGCTTGCCGCGGCAGCGCATTCATTAACCCAAGGGTGGCCTTTAGAATGCAAAGTTCAACATGGCCCTGGGGCATGGGAGGAGGAAAGCCACCGGTCCGTTGGAGTGCTTAGCCAACAGTTCATGTCACCAACTATGAAAGTGTCTGAGGGTAACGGGAGGGATTTGACTGACTTGAAAAAATTCCTGACACTCTTGTGCACCATTTGGGGCATAGATGTTGACAATAGCGTGTACCACGTCAGCCCACAAAAAAGTGACAATGAGGACTCGGCCATTGAGGAAGGTTTCCAACGATAAAAAATTGAAAAAATCATTTTTCTGAATTAGCACGCCACAGTGCTTCAACCAAAAGGATAGGGATGGGAGGAGCATTGTTTTCCAAGCCTCCTCAGAACCTCGCAGACAGTGGGACTCCTGGATGGCCAGGATATCCACAGGTAAATTTTGTTGTAAAAAACTCAGTTTCCTAGCCCCAGACTGTGAGGCCTTGAGTCTGGCAATATTCAACGTCCCTAAAGTGAAGGTTTCCCCCATCACACCTTAGGTGCGAGGGGGTGGGCACCCGGGCCCACTAGCCTCCTCTAGAACCCCACAGGCCTTCACAGCAGCGTGGGTGTTTGCAGCAACGCTATCAGTTTTTTGTTAATTTTTGCAGAAAGTTTTGCGTTGGCTTTTGCCTTTGCTTTTTGTTTCCCTAATGTCAGACGAATTTTTTGCGGTGCAGATGAGTTCAGTGCACCATTGAGCGGGGCGAAAAAAAAATTTCAGGTCAGTTGAAGGCCAAATCAGTTTCAACAAGAACTGGTTGCAAAGGTCGGGTGAGATCAAGTCACCCATCAGATCCTCAGATTGGTTGGCCCAATTGGTATGGGCTTCCCAATCTGATTGGTTGATGGATTCCCAAGTTGCTTCCACCGCGAAGGTTTTGATGTCCTCCTGGCGTTGGGAGTGTGGGATAGCGGTGGTGACTTTGGCCACTTCCTTGGCCGTGGCCTATGGGCCTGCTTGGCCTTCTTCTGCTCTTGTGGGGAAATAGGCTTTACCAGTAGGTAACAGCCTTGTGCACCCACGAGAAAGCCTCTTTGGTGCTTATGGTTAATTTGTAGTGCGCCTCTCCGCTGGCCAAGAACGCTGATAAATGCTCTTGGAATATGATGCGCTCCTTGGTGGGGCATGCATGTTCCTTATGGCCAAACGCATTACAGTGGGTGCATATGGGGGGCGCGCTGTCCATGGTTACCTGGAAAGGGTGGGTGGTATGCCCTTTGATATTAATAAAAGTGGAGTGCGGGATCTGGGTTAGGTCCTTCACAATCTCCTCGGTTGGGGTCAGATCTGCAATGGCTTTGCCAGTGCACAGGTGTAGCATCAGCATAAAGTGTTGCATTTTGAAAGATTTTATTTCGCCGTAGATGGTGAGACCATCTTTCAGGTGTTGCTCCAAAATGTCACGTTTTACTGTAGTAGGCAAGAAGTTGAACGTGAGGAAAATTTGGTTGGATTTTGTCCATCTAGTGAATTTTGTTTCGATGACCTGTTGCCCTTCAGGGAGGTCAATAACTATGCGCACTGCAGCAGCCTCGTCTGCTGCCTCCTTGTTTTTGAAACCTAGGTCCAGCCAACCGCATGACATGGAATGAGGTGCAACGTACACCATGGTCAGGAAAAAAGTGTGCACATCCCCACAAAATTTTTCCTATAAAGCCATTTGTTGGATGTCCAGAAACACGCGGACTCCGTATTCCACCAACAAAAGTGGCTAAGAGCGCGGCGTATTGATGTACTGGTTGCATCGTGCTTGCCAAGCAAAGATTTCTGGGGAAATAGTGACCACCAGTTTTTTGAAATTTTTTTCTATTCCGCCAGTTTCTCCAGGGCGTTTTTGAACGTTTGAGGCCGCGGGCCTCCCACCTGCTCCTCTTACCTTACTTGCCCAACTGCTCCCTGACATGGGCACAGACTAATCTCCTCTATGAGATTTATCAAACTAGATTCAGACCTGAATTGAATGGGTTGCAAAAGTGATTGCAACGAGAGAGAAAAGTTGAACTCAGTACTATGTTCATGCCAAAACTATCAAAGGATAAGCGCTTGGGGATCAAATACAGTCTTCAAAAGCCCCTCAAGTTGGTACTCAAAAAAGGATAGGGTGATTTAATTTTGTGATCACATAAGGGGCTGAAAAGTTCACTATCCAAAGTTATAGAGGAACTTAATGACCCGCTGACAATGGGACACCCCTGGAGGAAAGAAGACTACTAACCTACAAAGAGAGTATATGACTGAAATGGCTGACAAAAGATGTGCCAGCGCGGATAGAATGCATCCTGAACTGTGCTAAAATTGGCTTAACTAAATTTGGCAAAACGGGCTCTTGCACTCTTTATAACAGTCAGTGGGACCATGGACATCAGTATCAGTCAACTTCATAGTCAGTATACCTAAATTAAAGTAGTTCAACTTGATTATGGTAATTGTGGACAAATTCACCAATTATGGTCTGTTTATCCCATTTCTGACTACAACCAATGCAGAAGACATGTTCATTTATTCATGACCCATGTCTTTACCATGTCTAGGGTACCACAGGAGATAATTATAAATAAGGGGCCACAATTAACATCAAGATTCTATGAGTCCCTGCGAGAAATACTGACATCAAACCCTGTCAATCTTCAGCTTATGATCCCCAGCCCAATAAACTAAAAGAATAAATTAACCAGTCCCTAGAGCAGGACCTCCGCTGCTACGCCTCAGCTGCTCAAGATACCTGGGCTATGGATCTGGCCTTAGCCCAGTTCACTAATAATTCCCTGCACGCCTCTACTGGAATGTCGCCGCTGTATGCCAACTTGATTTAAAACCCAGTAATTTCAATTGGCCCCCAAATTCAAACAAATACTTCTGCAGTATAGTTTTGCAACACACATTTGGCAGATCCAACAGCAGATGCAGAGGCACTTAAAGAAAGCCTCCAATTATGCTAAGAGTTTTGCTGACCAAAAACGGAGAGCAGCGCCCAACTAGCCAGATGGGCGACCTGGTGATGGTGGACAAAAAATATCAACTTAAATGTACATCCACAAAGTGGCCTGAAAAGGGCAGTACCATTCCCCAACAGTAATCTTAAATAAAGGGTCTTTTATTGTGGATTTGCTTCCACACTAGAAGATCCACAAGTCATACATGCAACAGCGCAGTCACCATTCAGTGGGAACCAACGTGCAGAGATCGAATCCTTGTGGTGGAAGGAATGCCAGAAATTGAGGTAGAGTAACTTGGGTTTAAGGAAATATATTTAGGGTATCTGATATTTGGTGGTGTGAAAATGATACCTCACCTAAAACAATAGTTGGATTCCGGCCCATGATTGCACCAATTGTCAATATCTAATCACTGAGCTCCATGTGCAAAATCCTACTGCCCCAGCCTTTAAATTGAAACCACAGATCCTCGCAGCCAATAAACTATCCTTACCTCACAAAAGCTATGCCCTGGTATGGGCTCCAGAGAAAGGAGTAGACCCTGTTCTTTTAAAAAAGGGTAATGTAAGAATCCTAGAAGCCTCCATAAAATTTAATCGCCTGATTTACCCCTTTTGAATTAAGAAGGTGGAACGTCCCCTGATCCCTTCCCTTGAAGAGATTTTCGGATTTAGGAACACTCTTGAGGAGCGATGGGTTATTGCAGAGGACCCTTGACTTGATGTTAATTAAAGTGAAAATCAAAGAGGGAGAATTTCTCCAGGTAATCAGATTCAACCGAAGCCTTTATGGGAATAAGTGCAACATTCTGCAATGAAATCCAGGCAAATGGGTGAATTGAGGCTAAAGTTCCAACACTAAATTAGCCCCAAAAAGATCCAGCATTGATCCCTTTTAAGAGAAAAAAGTTGTTAAGATATTTGTGAGAAGTGCCATGCTGGAACACCAATGGAAACAATTTTCTAGAAAGAACTGCAAATTAAGCAACCACAATGTTCAAATTGAGCCATGACTCAATGAGTCCCAGCTTCATAGGATGATCTGCGCATCCACTTTTCAGGATGTTCCTAAATCCACGCCCCTCACTTCACTTCAATTATAAAGCCTAGTGCTCAACTTATGGCAGAGTTCTAGGTTATTTTGTACTATCCATATCAAATTATTTAATTCTCTAAAAATCTTTAAACATTTATAAGGTTTCAACCAGTCTGGTGATCCCTAAGGAACCACCCCAAACAATGGAGAGTCAAAAGCATCTGTATCAGTGATAATGGTGGCTGTCATATTGGCTATCTCTTCTATTTCCTCTCTCAGTGAGGGAACCTTTGGTGTCATACCCTACAAGTTTGAAAAATTGACCAATCCAAAGAAATGATCGTCAGGAATCCTCGAAATGAACAGAATGATCCTACGCTTATCATAATCTGTCTAAAGTATAAAGTAAACTGAGTATATGATATGGTGGACGCAGCTTTGGGAGTCTCTTCTGGAAATAAACCCAACGAAGCAATTCCACTCCCCAGTACCAAGCATGCGTTAAATAGTAATAGGAAGATAACCTGTAATAAACTCAAGGAGAGCCAATCACCTCATTATTAATTCAATTTTCCCCAATCATGTGGAAAATGGGAATATCAAATGGTAAATGCTACTCAAAGTGAAATGGTGGGTATTGAACATGATGAGACACTTTATTGCTGCACGTTATCAGGTGCATGTTCAGCCAAGTTAGGCATCTACCCAATTTAGAAAACAACAATGGATAGTAAAATACTACTCGTCAACCTTGGCAGTTTGAACCCCTATAATCAAAGCATGGTCAAGCTTACTTCCAGCAATCAGTTTACTAGTCAGGCAAAAATGATTTTAATATACCAGTACTTTTTGCACTCGGCCTGCATGGTTCTTATTCGTGTATTATCAAAACAGCAGTGTCTTGAAGACTATGGATTCTTTTGTGGGTATAGGAGTAACCCCAATGGAAGTCCAGTCTTTCTTTTGAACTTCAATTGTCTGACATTCATTTCTTTCAGACAGGATTCTATCGCCACATAGATTACGTTTAAAGCCTATAATTGGGTGGTTTTCGTCATGTAACATTTGTTCACAAAGGTTGGGGTGAACCCCAATATTAGGAGGCCTTTAATTTATTCGGGGACTACCCCCAACAATAGTTTTGACTATATCTCATATTGGGTTAGGATCCCTTTGTATGATACATACAATCTTTATTTTTGTAGTAATTCTGACAACGCACGCTCTAGATCTTGTCGCAGGGATGAAGTGGCTAGATATATTGGCTGTATATGCAAAATATCTTGGTTACCCGAGCAACCTCCACAATCAAGTGTTCATTACCTCGTTATAAATAAGTTTGTAGTGAACTTACCATTTAATTCCCAAGTTGTTGTAAACAACAACTTGATGATTGTAGATAAGGATTAGCCACCCTGTTAAAAGATATGCAGAGGATCATGCTTATTGTTGAGCCAAATAGTTTATCACTAGTGGTAGCAGAAAACTCATAGAAACCAGGGCCTGAATTCATATAACCACATTAGCAATACTTCTCATAGGATTCAGGGGCTTTGGGGTGATTCTTGATCTAACATGGCCTGAACTTTAGAAGGCGGTTGAAAATTCCTTTTTATACAAAAGCTTGAAAGGAAGACATCTAAATTCGATGATAGCTTAATATATTGGCCAGAATTGCACTAGGCAAATATCAGGCCAATGAAGAGGGTTGGTTGTGGTCATTAACCATAGGGTTGAGGTTATAGTACCATTTACACGCTTTAACATTTTATGGGAAGCAGGATGGTAAGGGATGGAAAATACCTGAGATTTATTTTAAAATTCCAGCTAGATCATTCATGTCAGGAAGACAGCAGAGAAAGTTTAGACTGTCCTGCCAGTCAGGATGCAAATTCACCCAAAAGGCAAACTATAATGCCAGAGGAATTGCCGCTCAAATGACGTTGACTTGTACGGGGAGATGTGGACAATTGAACACTAGTGAATTGCAAGTGTGAACAAGAACCTGGTATAAAACCAGGCTGTTACAACTCCAGACCTTGTGAGTCTTTTTCTGTGGAGTTGTGAGATTAGAATGGCAGCTTGGGACCCTCAATAGGAGAGTTTGGTATGGAAACGGAGGTGAGAGAAAAGATCCTCGCCTGGAGTGGAGATAGATGGGCACACAGGATACTGATATCCTGTTGGCGAATAGCCTCATCAATTGGGTTGAATTCCCAGGAGCTTCTTGCATAATAAATCCAGTTGAATGTGGTGGGGCTATAAATACTATCATGACTGGTATTGCCAGCCAATATGAGGCCCAAGGGGCCACATCATTAGAGTCATAAGGAGTTTGGAAAGAGAATCTTTGAAATAAATCAAAATAATGGAACTCAGGGATGTCTTTAATGAATAAGAAATTTAAGAAAAATGACTGTCGATTTCCTCAGTGTGTTATGACTGATTAAATAGACTATCAATATGGTGAATAAATTTGAAAAGCATAAGGTCATGTCCCGCAAGATTAGACCTAACCTGGCAAACTTTAAGCGAAGGGGGGTGGGAACTCATTTAATTTGAACTAACTTTGAAAGAGTCAGCGGAGGGGTGAGTTACTGTTAGTTTGATCTTGAACACCAGAAATTGCGGTTTCACCACATTTCCAATGTTAAGTACAACGGCGTCTCACCTGATGGGCAATGGGAACCTCCCAAGGCCACCCCATGTAGGGGCAGTACCAAGAGGTTGGAAACGGTTCAGGATACCCAACCCACCTGCACCCAGTTGTTTTGGCATCTGTTTGGACAAGTGAGATGCATCAAACAAAGATTCATTTTTGAGGGGAGGGTTATGGGTTAGCGGCAACTTTTGATGATGATCAAATACCATTGGCTGAGTTTTTCCAAAGAATTGGCAATAAGCACATTCATCTTAGAAGGTACATGCCCGTCAGGCTTGTCCATGATGTTTTTGAGGTAAGTTTTGAATCCGCAACATCATTTCCTAATGGCCCAGTGCCATTGTAAGTTTAACAAAGGATTCAACTCTGAACACATTTTTCTTAGAAGGTACACGCCCAGCGGGATTTATACTTAATGCTTTGGAGGCAGTTTTCAAACTGATGACAACATTTCCCAATGTCCTAAAGCCAACGGCGAGTTTCTATCAAGAATTTGACACGTGATTTTCCATTTATTGAATATGCATGCCCATGAGGCTTTGTTAACGAGGGTTTAAGGCCTCTAAACCTTAATTTTGTGGGCTCATTGCTATTAACTTCATAAGGACCTTAAGGCCCATGGGGGTTGACTTATAAGTATTTCAGTGCAAATTCTCTCAATTTTCCATACTAATTTGAGAAATCTAATTGTTGGGACAGTTAGTGGAAGTTTTAAAAGGGAGAGCTGTCACCCATCGCTCATCTACTACTTGGACAAGATCACCCTGTGAGATGAGAGGGACAGATGTTCTTCTTTGACCCTTTTTTTGTGGGGAACAATAACACCACCCACTCTAGGCAGAGGGGACGCTCCCCCAGCTAACAATTTATCAGCGACGAGCAAAAATTCTGACTATTTTTTGGAGAATGATGTTAGGCACCCATTCTTGGTGATAATACAATTATATAGGAACGTCACAGTAGCTTTTTCCTAAGCGGAGTGTAGATATACAGCTTTGACCCACTTAGTTAAATGATCAATAGCTAGAATGAGGAT
The DNA here is from genome assembly GCA_022478985.1 of Massospora cicadina. Lineage (NCBI taxonomy): Eukaryota > Fungi > Entomophthoromycota > Entomophthoromycetes > Entomophthorales > Entomophthoraceae > Massospora > Massospora cicadina. The sequence goes on along the minus strand of JAKSZP010009847.1, from coordinate 10,219 downwards.
GAGATGGTTAATAAAGGCTTAAGGAATGATCCCATAACGCCATTACTAATAGTATTGAAGGATTTAAAGGTGGAACCACTGGATGTTAGGATTGAGGAGTAGGCAGATTTTGACTTTTACATACCAGACAAGACTCTAATACATCTTGAATTGTGATAAGCATCCTTTAATAACATTTGGTCTTGAGCCACTGAAGTATTTCCTTAATTCCCATGTGGCTGACTTGCAGATGTCCCTCCAATATGATGTCTGTCTGCTAAAGGCCAATTGTAGGTTAACCATTTTTAATATACAAATTTGTATAGTTTACTGTTTCTAGCCTGGATATAACGGTTCTTTTGCTAATTATTAGGAAGTGTCATAGCCTAATCTTTCCCTAAATGCAGTTATTTCTAAAATGTAGAGCCAATCTTCCTCAAGTCAGTTAAAGTTAAATTGGGGAGCCTGGATAAGAAATCTACATTTTAGCATAGGGTCCTGGTAGACGAATGATAAGAATTGTAGTTTTGAAGTTTTACCGTCCATTGGGCTAACCTCCCATATGGATCCTAATTTTTTGCTGCCACGTGATAAAGCTGGTCAGTAATATTAGTAAAGTAATTCCCAAATAATTAGGGTTAAAAATGCTTAATAGCCAATAGTAAAGCCAAACATTTTTATTCTGTAATTTATATAGTTGCTTTCAGCTCTGGTTATAGTTTTCTATATAAAGTGATGGGATGATTTACCAAATATTAATCTGCTAGGATATTATAGCTCCTATAGCTACATTGCTAGCATCCATAAAAAGTAAAAAGGGTTTGACATAATTAAAATGTTCGATACTGGAGATTGTGTGAGAGCTACACATAATAGGTTAAAGGCCTGCTGCTGCTCTTCTTTCCATTGGAAGGGTATACCCTAATTCAACAAATATACTATTAGCCTCAGAGGTATCATAAAAGTGTGAAACCAACTGGTGATAAGATCCCACCATCCCTAAAAAACATGTAAATCACGTAAGGTGTTAAGGTAGACATTTTGAAATGGCCTGACCTTGTTATCCATAGGGGATATTCCTGCTCTACCTACCTTATGGCCCAAAAAATCCATCACTCTTTAAAAAAATAGCATTTTGACAACTTATGCTATAGAGAAGTTTGATATAACCGCTGAAAAAAGACTCCTTGGATGAGACATAATATTGGTAAAAGTCTTAAAAATGGTATATCTCAAGATAAACTAGCATACAAAGCGCTTTGAATCGCTCAAGAGTCCATTCATGGTATGTTGGAAGGTAGCAGGGGCGTTACATAACCCTTTCAGCATTAGAGTTGGACTAATAATCTTTCGCTTGAAATTAGGGCACTTTTTAAAAACCTTTAGGCAATAGATCGATTTTCCAGTACCCACTGGCAAGATCCATAGCAAAAAAATAATGGAAACCCACAATTAAGCGTAAGGATTTATCTATACATTGCAATGGATAGCTATCTTTTCATGTAATAAATGATAGTTGGCGAAAACACATGACAACATTGTCCACCATCCACAGTCTAAATTAATAAAATTAGGAATCCCACATTCTTTTTAGAAGGCAAAAGTAATTATGCTTCAAACAGTTGCTTTAGCTCTAGGGCACCTGATCTTTTTTGACTTTAGATTTTCTGTATGCTCAAGGTTTAAATTGTGGATGATCCTCATTCTCAATTTGGTGAACTAATCCCAAAAACTTTCTGTAGTCACTGGTCCTGAAGAAAAAATATTTCAATTCTCCTCAAGGAGGTCTTCAATGGTCTGTCGTTTATTGTGTTTGATATTGTCTCCAATTTTACTTACAACAAGAGCTATTTTGGGTAGAGGATCAATTCCTAGATCTTGTAAGGAGCTGAAACAATTCACGTCATCAATATTCTTAATGGGACATAATTCTACATAAGTGATGGGGTCATATGAGGGACAAAGCGGGTTACATTAGATTCCCTAATATGATTGAGATAGAATTTCAGTAGGCTGGATCCAAAATCCCAGTGAAGTTCAACGCTTCTCTAATAGAAGTATTCAGGTGTCCACTTAGCTCCAAAATCTGTTTAGGTGGGGTGAAAAGCTTGATCACCATATCCACAATCACTTGCAGTCCAGAGGGTATTGTAATAGGATGGGTGGCATATTGAGGGATCCCATATTCTGCATCCACAACCTCAGGGGTAACTTGGTTTCCCCCTAAGACTTAATCTAGCTTAAAAATAGAGGAAGGATATTTGAGGATGTATGTTTGATTATGAGGGCTCCTTTACTTTGACCTGTAGTTTAAATACTAATGGTATCCAATAACTTAATAGCAAGATGTGATTTCTTTATGGTTGATCTTGCAGTTGAACTCCCGCATCAATTGGACTCTAATAAGCAACATATAATTATCATTCTCAAATACAAAAGTTTAGTCAGTTATTAAAAGTATTCTGATTTGGCGAGGTAAGGCAGAATACAACCTAATCTTTCTAGTCTACTGAAGACCAGCCGTCGCATATTCATCTTTATGAAGAGAATCTAGAGACATTTTTATTTGTAGTTAAGTTGGAAGGATATAACGTTAACTGGTGAACTGGTATCAAATATAGCCGGGACTTTACCTTTGTGGTTAACAACCTCTTTTTGAACCACCAAAGAGATGAATTGAAAATCACTGGTTATAAATTTTGTTAGTTTTTGTAGCAAAGCAAGTGGAGTATTTTGCTGTGGCCAAACTCAGGACCTATCAATGTTTAAAAAAGTTTTATCTTCTAACGCTTGGCTTTCCATAGAGGAACTGACCAACAAAATATGTTTGGGTAAGTGACCAATGTATAAATAAGAAACTGAAGATCTTTAATAACTTTTATAAGAAGAGGCACTTTGATTTCTGCAAGCGCAGTTAACACAAAGCATCCAAAGTGCTGGGAATAGAACAAGAGCCAGTACAAGGAGATTAAGGCTCTTGATTTTCGTCAGCATAGGGAGCCTCTTGCCCTATACTGACTAATCTTTTGCCTCCTTACTTTGGCAAATGTGACAAATGCTTATAGTGTTGTTTTTCTTGCAATAAGTGCAGAAGTTTTGGGTTTAGATGAATTGGGGGTGTAACCGCTAACATATGGGGCCATGGCTTATTATTATTAAAACGTGTTGTGCCAATGGGTTAAATAGTTTGGCAGGATTCTCTAAGATGGCTCTTCGGTATGGAGAAGAGAATAAAGTTGTATTTCACCGCTTTATGATAGAGTAGAATACTATGCATATTTTTAATGCCAAAACGAGGCGGTGATATCATCGTCTAATTTAATACATTTAACTGCGACCAACTTTTGAGCTTTATATAAATTTGATGGGCTAAGATCGTTTTATCCCCCTTTAAGTTGGGATCAACTAGTGCAAAAAATTAATGGGCTAAATTATTGATGGTTTCTCGCATTTAAGGCTTAATCTTATAAAAGTTTAAATTAGGTTGGATAAGGTTAGGTCACTCTTAAATTCCCAAATCAAAGAATCTTAGCTTCATTCCAAGTATGGCAATGAATTAGATGAGGTACAATAATGTCTTGAGCCGCACAGCTAAGCCAGTTTTTTGGAGTTTGAGCTATTGGTTGTCAATGGCTTCTTCTATAGCACTTTTTGTAACAATATAGTAAAAAGAAGATGTTTCTTTTTCCTGTAAAGTACTTCTCTAAACAAAGGTTTAAACATGTTTTAAAGGTTTGGAGGCCAAACAACATGAAATGACACTAGGGGTGCACCTTCACCTAAAGAGGAAATGGAATCTTTGAATATTCGTCAGGATGAAGAGCATCCACTAGACTTTTTAGGACATTGATATCTTCAATTAGTTAATCTACTCAATAATGGGTGGCACATAGAGCCAATTATGTGGTGAAAAGCTTAGTTGACTGTCAAATTTCGTTTTTTAAATTGGTATTTGCATCATGAAGTTCGAGTTGGTGTTACTCAGTGGTGAGCATTCTTTGCTCCAAGCCACATACCACAGCGGGTAAAAATGCCAAGTTCCCAAGGAATTCATGATGAGAGTTTAAAGAAACTTCAAGTAAGAGAGGCAATCCATCATGGGTGATTTGTGAACTTGGGCTAAACTTCCTAGTTGGACATTGCTATTTTGAATTTGTCAAATTGATGGCTGGAGGCAATCATTGGATAAGCCTGGATTAGCACTAGGCAGGTGGGCCGGAGCTTCCTGGTGTCCCAGGAGGTCCAGGCGATCCCTTTTGATCATATCGAACATTGCGACCAGGGGCTCTGGGCTCATCAGACATTCCAGAAGGTCCAGCATTACCCAGCATTCCCAGTGTCCTGAAGAATGGTGATTATCCTAAGTATTGCGTACTTCAAGATCAAGTCTTCAAGAAAGCAGTTGCTTTTAACCATGGGGATCATAAAATTATCAAATTGGGGTTTTATCCCAAGGGTACAATCTCTATTCTAATTATGAATGATGATCTCTAGATTGAAAAAATGATTGAATAGTTCCTTCAAAGGAATCTCAAAATTCCCTCATCCAGACGTGTTAACACAACTTGCATCTTATGATAAGTTGCAATTTCCCAAAATGGCGCTTCAGTTTTTATTGCCAAAGAGAGAGGCAGATTGATAGAATTGGTTGAGTTGTGAATAATACATCCTCGATAGCTGGAAGATTCTGAGTGGTTCTTGATATCAAAATGTGGCTACTTGTATTAGATGGTACAAGATGGAATGTATGAATTGGTGAAAATAACACCCAAACATCTAGATTCAACATGTTCATTTACAGAGGATTTATTGGCCAAACTCATTATAGTGACCAATACCATGAGAGCTTGTCTTTTATTTTCTAGTCTTCTAGGGAAGTAGGACCCATAAAAAAGAGGAGCTGGAGAGCTTCGGCGAAGTCTGTTAATTAAGCTAAAATTGCTATGCAGAATAATCAGGGAGTTTCACCTCCAACGACGTGGGAAATAAAAGGTTGCATGCTGCTGTCATTTCTCCCGCATTCATATTGATTGTCTTGTCACTGAGATGAGTGTCATCATGTTACCAAAATGGTATCCAATGAGAAATCTATTCTTTCCATTGTAATTATATTTTCACAAGAACTTGGGTTAAACCAGTCTGGGAGCACTTATTTTGTTAGAATGGAAGGGGTGCAAAACCACTCGTCCTTTATTTTAGAGGCCAGGAGCCTCAAATTTCTTAATGATGGATTAAAATTATACTTTTTAAGGAAAATTCTTCACACAGGGTAAAGTTCTTTGAGTTTTAAATCCTAAAATGTTTTTTTTGTCTTTAATTGAATAGAAGTATGTCATATCACTAACATTAACTTGAGTTTAACATTTATCTTTTTTAAACAGGATCATGTAGGAGACAAGAAAGTTATTCTCAGAATAAAATCTTTAAGCATTTTCAAGCCAAGTCCTATAATTCTTACAAAAGAGGATTCTCTGAAATTCTGGTCAATCCTGTCATACAGGATTTAATCACCACATAGATCAGTTTGAACCCTAATATTGGGGGTTTTGGTTAATTAACATTCTTTTGAACAAGTTGGGGTTAAACCAATATCGGGAGGTCTAGAATTTTAGCCAAGATATTATCTCCAACAATACTTTTGAAGATATCTTTGGATTAGGTTCATTTTCTCTTAATCAGATGCACATGAATCTTTAATCTTGGTAGGAATCCTGAAACTAATTCTAGTGGAGCAAATCCTTTCCTAAATTGGCTAGATGGCCAGTTCTAAACTTTTTCTGTTCCAGTCATATTATTAAAAGTGATTCTGCTGGATCAGTACAAAATATTCCTATCAAATATATCATATTTAATCTCGTGATTATTGTTTATGAATTTAGCTGCCTAATTAAACTGAAATTGAAACTGATGTTAAACAGATAATTGACAAGATGCCTCCAAGTGTAATTAAATTACCAGTTGCGCCTAACCTTGGACATTTAAACGGCAGGCTCAATTTACTAAATCCACTAGCTATCAAAGGACCAGAAAGAGAGAAACTTTAGAAAATTCATGAGCTGAAAGGAAATTAACTGATTAAAGGCCAGCATATAAATTGGTTGGCCTTACAGTGGAATAATGAAGTAAAGCAGAAATATACACCTGAGCATCAATTTAATACCAAAGGGCCAATGACTCACCTTTACCCCAAGATCCATCATCACTGAAGTACACCCTGAGACTTCAGTGGAAAAGAGAATTTTAATAAAGGCTTTATTTTAGTGAGCTATTCTTAATTTTTGAGGTAAACATCTTCATAAGGTATGACCTATATTTAGTGCTGATTTTACCTGTATAATGTCGTTAAATTACAACAAAAAATTTTACAACTGGTCAAAATTAATTATTTCAGGGAAAATTTTATTTCAGTGCTAGAGTGTTTCATATATAACTGCTGGTACTTTTCCTGAATCATGACCAGTTTCCTTTTCTTTAGCCTGAACCAAAGTAACTTATTCTCTAGGAGTCTTATCCCAACATTGTGTGACTATGTGCCCAAGTTTTTCCACATTGGTAGCAGCAGATTTAAGTTTTATCTGTTTTTTAGAACATTTGGGCATATTTCCCATTACAACCCAATTCAACTGATCCTTATTGGGCTCAGAGAATTTCACTTTATTCCGAGTTATGGTGAGGATAGCTTTAAAAGTTTAATAGATGCTTCAAATGTTGCTCCTAGCATCGTGAGATACTCCACCATCAGCAATGTGGAAGTCTGGTTTGCAAGCGCTGACATCCTAGTGCAGTGAAAATCTCTGTAGTGCTATAGAGCCCCTATAATTGCTATGCGTGCATCAATAATCTGAAAGAATTTTTGCACCAGCCAAGATCTGTGATTCCTGGTAAAATCAGTTAGCAAAAGCTGCTAATGTTTCGTCCTTTCTAAACTGAATTCTCAAACTCCTGTATATAATTAGTCATCTGTGCAGGAATCTAAACTCAGCATTATAGCTTTTTTGGTGTTGCTTTACGTCCTAGTTTCCCTGTTTAGATGGGGTAACACCGTATTCTTACAGTCAGTGTCTAAAAAGTTTATCACAGTTACTGCTTTTTTTCAGTAACCATATCCAAACTTTGTCACCTTAGTAAGCGGGAAAATGCTTGCACATTATCCCAATGATTATAGGTAATTTCAGCTTACTCTATATTTCTTCTGTTGCTACTCTGCCAGGAGATACCTGCTAAGCAACCCAATTATGATAGATGTATTTAAGGAGTCCTTTCAAAATTTCAGCAAAAGCTCCAAACATATTTCTAGTGGCTTTTACTTTCCAAACTGGATTTTCATGCATCTTGTTATCAGCTTCTTTTGCCTCCATCTGGGTGCAATCACACTTGTAATTTTAGAATTCTTCTAGGAGCTTTATTATCTTCACGATGTATCCCTGAATCCAATGGAAGCGTTCTCTGTATAATTCTCATTCAATTTTCTGTAATAGTACTCTTGATTAATTCAGTCTCTTTCCATTTCAATGAGGTGACCTTCCCATAAATACCATTAATGATCTTACCAACTTTATGATTTCCTCATCAGCCTTCATTGCTAACTCCTATGAGTTAAGTGTGTTTAGCTTGTGACTCTAAGTTCAAAACATCTTTGTTAACGGTTTACGTTTTTCGTCCACGGCTTCCTAAGTTCATTTTTTTACAACTTTGTGATGATAAGTTCTTCTATAGTTTTAGCTGACACCCAAATTGCCCATGTAGTGATCACAATGTGTATACTTTTGAGCTAGGGTTGCTCACTGTAGCTCATAAGTCTGCTGCATAGTTTCTGATGTGTTCTTTGAAATAGATTATTGATATAGAAATTGACTGGGTTGATAATTATCAGAAAGTTGCCTTTTTAGCTGCAAAAGAAGAATGTTTTAGGTCAAAATCCGCTGAAAAGGGGAAATGTCAACCATTTGTAAGTTTGCAATTATGCTACAAATGTTTTAAATAATGCCAACGCTGATATCTTTTTTTAGTACTAGATGGGCTAACGCTGATATCAGCCAAAAGATCCTGGCCAATTCTCATAGAGATACCAAAAAATTGGGGTAACACCATTTTGAATCCTTCATGGGCAATAAACATAAAATCAAGCAATTAGATTACTCTGACCACATGACAGACCCTGGGGCAACCATTGGAAGTTACTCCTAAGCCAAAAACAGGTCCTTCAAAGAACCTACGCGGGGTCACCCCCTTTTATAGGCTTGGTGGGGGTCCCACAAGGTGCAATAAATTTCTTAAGTGGTGATTGGCTGAAATTTTTAAAATTGTTTCCTCACATATACATTTTGGCCAATAATTCTCCTTCCATTGTTCAACCAAAACAAAGCGAGAATACCAAGATTCAGTAAGCTACTCCCCCATATTTCCTAATTTGGACTAGGTTATGCTATTCCAAACCTATCCCTGAAATCCCTATGACCCTCATTACAGTTTAAATACTGAATGGTCAAATGTTGAGGGGTTTTGTTTTTTCTCTTTTATTGCGCTAATAAAAATTTCATAGAAAACCAGTTTTTATTAGTGCTTTATATTTAATTTTATTAAAAAACCTTTGTGGAATCCAGCAGTTGTAAAGCATTAGTGATCCTAGATCAGCTGGGTTCCTACACTGATAATATAAAGACTATCGTCTTAACTGCTTTTTTCAAAATTATCTTGAGTATTGTCCTCAACGCAAGTCTTGTGCTAACGCGCTTTCTTCTTATCACATGAAGGTAATTCTAGCCTAGATGAAATTCTCCATATGATTCTTCCTTTTGTGATGCAGGAGCTGGCGGTTTAGCTAACCTCATTTCAATAAAGGTCATTTCCCTTCAACTCTATCTGAAAGAGGTGAATACTAACAAATAAATAAGAAAATCCCCTTTTAACCCAGTCTTATCCCATAAGTATACAATAATAAATTGTAAAAACTATTTGTGTTCATTCCATGTGTATTAGAATACCATTTTGCCGCTTTATTAATTTAAAAAAAGGTTTATAGAGGAATCTGGCGCCCAACTCTTTCTTTGGTGCCCAGTTTGAAAATGGCATCATCACCAATGGATTAGCCCTCTGAAGTCAACCCAATGATGATCTTCCTCATCTGTCTACTCAGATCCAACCACTGACTAGAAATGTGACCCCTTCTAGTTAATTTGACAAAAGTGTCCCAACGTTTAAAACCAAAGCATATTATTCTTATTAAGCTAGCAACCTGCTTAGGTAATGGGGCCTTTTACCCATTAATAGCATGTCGAATTTTTAAAAGGTTAATATGCAATCTGCTACCAGAAGTGTTGTCAATGCCTCAGTAACTAACTGAATTATGAGTCAATAGGTGTCAAACATACAGGTGATTAGCCTGGCAGGTAAAACGGCTTCCACCCCTAGTGCACGTTTTATGTTCAAAACCTGTACTGGCTAGAAAAATTCTCGGTGTGGTAGATTTGTCCCAAGGTCAACCCACCTCAAATATTTTATTTTATTTTCTTTTATTATAATAGGTGTTAAACTTCAATTAATATAATATATACTTAGATTACCAAGAATTAGACATTAATTAACACATATATAAATACATTATAATGAAATTTCCTGATAAAACATTAGTAATCCTTTGGAATCATATCCCATCATATTAGTTAGCATCCATTAGGAAAAGCTACAAATAATAGTTTTATCTCTTATTATAACTCACATCTACTAAGGTAAATCCCATTTTGGGAAAAGCAGATTGTTATAATCTGATTAGTACTATAATATGGTCATGAATCTAACAAAATGATGAGGAAGACCTTTGTGGAGGTAACTTCAGAGGCTAATTCATCAGCGACAGCTACTGTTTCCTATTAGAGCACCAGTGGAAGAGTTGGGCGCCGGATTCCCTTATAATTTTTCTTTAATTATTATTATTTATACAGACTTAAATAGTTATATACTTGTAAACTGTTATACATTTTTGGTAATTTACACTTAGGATCAGATTTGAGGAATAGAGACCCTTTGTCTACAGATTGTTATCAAGATCTCCGTGGCTCCTGCAAAAAAGATAGTAAAAGAGAACCTCTGGACATAATTTTAGTTAATTTCCATCAGGAGGAAGAGTCAAACGGAGAAGTTCCCTTGCTTATCTCAAGTACCTTCAAGGATAGAAGGAAGAGCGTTAGAACCAGTCTAGCGTTGGTGACTGTTGAGGATTCATCTATGATGACTGAATTTA
>JAKSZP010009846.1:0-46304 GCA_022478985.1 Massospora cicadina | reverse complement strand
TTTAATTTTTAATTAGGTTTGGGGGGGGTTTTGAGAGGTGAATTTAACCCAATACATTAAACATTTTATTAAAAACCCAAAAAAAACTTCGAAAGGCGGGTTTGGGTTTTTTTTGGTGTAAAACTAGACTTTGCTTTGATCCGAATTCAGCTAGAAGAGCCTCCTTCACTTCTGGCCAGGTGTACCCATGGTTCAGGTTAGGTACTATCATCTCTTGCGCTAGATAACTCAAACAAGGAAGGATGTGACGAAATTTTGCTTGCCTGTGGTGCCATCTATAGCGGCTTCATAAACGCACAGAAAGGTAACAATGCTTCCTTCACCAATGACAAACTTCTCCTTTATGGGGAGTTTGTAAGGACGCTGTTCAAGCTCCTTAAGATGGGATAAAGCATTCTTAAGTTGCTTTTCAAAAGCAACGACTTTTGGCATACAAGGGTTCCCTGTAGTGAGCACCATTTTGTAGAAATCCAGCTCGGGTATTCTTGCTTGGTGCTATTCCACTGGATCCCACAAAGGATTTAATAAAAATAAAAAAATAAATACAAAGATTTGGTTTTTTATAAATTTAATGTGAGCGCGGGGTTTAAAACAAGAAGTGCCCCTTTCTGATTTTTGGCTATTAGTATTTATACTACTTTTGGAGGTCAGAGGGAATTCAGGGATAATTTTGGAATAGCCTCAATGCTTCCAATTTAGGTAATATGCAGGAATAGCATATCACAACTTGGGAACTCACTTCAGGGCAGCGGAGCAAAAGGAAGAGGAATTGTGATTGGTCAGAACATACCCATGAGGTAACGTTTTTATAAACTTGAGCCAATCACCACCTGAGAAATTTCTTGCACCTTAGGGACCCCCGCCAAGCCTATAAATGGGGGTCCCCGCGCAGGTGCATTGGAGGACCTCGATGGGGTCAAGGGAGTACATTCCAATGGTAGCCCCGAAGTCCATGGTGAGGTTGGAGTAATCTGATCGTGGGATTTTATGTTCAGTGCCCATAGAGGTTTTAAACTCATGTTACCCCAATTAATGGGGCTCCACTGAGAGTCAGCCAGGGACTTTTGGCCAAAATTTTAATAGCATTAATTAAATTATTGTGGGATTTACTCTCAGAGGATCACAAATGGCCAACTTTCCCTTTTTCAGCTGAACTTGACCTAAAACATTCTTCTTGTTCATCTGTGAGGGCAAATTTCTGACAGGGTAAGAAGGTACTCCATTCATAGGGTCATATTTTCACAAGCTTGTGGAGTATGCTTACCAATGTTCCATTGATCCGTTCCACATTCCATTTGATTCTGGATAGTAGGGTGTAGTCAAGACCCCATTGATTGCCATCAGTTTGGTCAACTTGGGCAGGATATGTGAAGTAGATTGGTTCCATTGTTCGTTAAAATGAACTGCGGACAGCCATGTTGCTGTATGACACACTCCATAATAAACTTGGTGGTGGTGATTGCCCCCAAATCATTAATTGCCCTGGCTTCCACCCATCTTGTCAAATGGTCAATTTCTAGCATTATGTACTTTTATCAGTTTGCTACAGTTGTCAAAGGCCCCACCACATCAAGAGAAACAGTATGCCAGGTGAGCTGGGGCTTAACCAGCTGTTATGTGGTCTTCTTGTGGAAAGTTTTCTCCACTTGGCACTGATGACAACAGTAAACCATCTCTTGTATGTCATAATGCATGCTCTCCCAATTGTAGTGGGGGTCACAAATCTTTAACATTTTCTGCAACCCACCATTCCCTACTGCCCGATTTGCATCCATAGAAATTGCTGGTCTAGCAAAGGGTTTAGGGAAACTCAGCGTCAATTCCCCAATCTGCTTGTATAGTTCCCCATTGCATAAGAAGGTATCCTGTATATGCCCATCTAACACTATAATCACTTTCAGTGGCTCATCATATTTGCCCGCCACCATCTTCTCATACATAATGTTGGCCAAATCTGCCATAATAGCGACCATTGGTAGCCATGAAAGAAAGTCTACAATATGATGTTTTGCTCCAGGCCAGCGTACAATCTCAAAATCATACGCTTAGAGCTTCAATGTCCATCGTTCAAGCCATCCTTCAGGTTCACAGAGATTTTGAAGCCAACGCACAGATGCATGATCTATTACCATTTGGAATTTCATACCATGGAAGTATACCCAAAACTGTTTATATGCATGTATAACCGCTAAGCACTCCCATTCAGTCACAGTGTAATTCTATTAATGACAGTTTAAGCTTTAGCTACAAAAAGTGACAGGGTGCTCTACACCGTCATCATCCTTCTGAGATAATACCACCCCTACAGCAGAAAGTGATGTATACATTTGTACTACAAATTGTTTTTTAAAGTTGGGGTATTGCAAAACAGGCGTGCTTGCTAATGAGGTTTGTAAGACATCAAAAGCATTTTGGAATCATTCCGTCCAGTCAAAAGTGACATCTTTCTTTAATAACACAAAGAGCAGTGCCCCAATACAACTGAAGTTAGGAATGAACCACCGGTAGTAACTGACCATCCCCAAAAACACTTGTATATCTCGTTTATTGCCTGGCCAGGTCATATTACTTATAGCTTCAACCTTCACTGGCTGTGGTTTAAGCCCTTTTGAGTCTTTACAAACCCAAGTTATTCCAGTTGCCCTTTTAAAAAACGATACATCTGAGGCTTGATCTTGATATTAGCATTGGCGAGTTGGCAGAACACTTGTTTCAAGTGGTCAAGATGCTCTGTGAACGTTTTCAAGAACACGTTGATATCATTGATTTAACTAAATGCAGGACAACTTCAAGTCACCTAAGATCATATGCGTAGCATGCTGAAATGTAGCTGGGGCGTTGCACAAACCCTGTGGTATATGTGTAGGCTGTAATAACCCCTTCAAAGTGATTATAGCACATTTCTCACATTCCGCCGCTCCCAATTTGATCTGCCAGTACACCAATATTAAATCCATGGCAGAAAAATAATTGGCCCTTCCAATTCAATATAATACATCATCAATCCATGGAAGGGGGCTGTAATTATTCTTTGTAACGCTATTGAGCTTTCAATAATCAATGACCACCCGGTTGTTGCCATCTTTTTCTTAACAATAAGCACCAGCAATTTTCACGGGCTCTTGGATGGCTCTAACATCCCTTGTTCAATCAATTTTGTCCACCTTGTCAGAGACTACTTCCTCTGTGACCTTGGAGTGATAAATGGGCCGTGACTGAAGGTAGGGTTATCTCCCATATCTACCCAATGCACCACCCCTTGTGCACACCCAAGTCATGGTCATTGAAAGCAAAAATATCCCAGTATTTTTCAAGTAGGGAATTTTCCCTATTTTTCTGTTCCTCCAACAATCTGTTTAGAGCTTTCTGCGGAACCACTGCCATTATGCCAAATGGGGATTTTTCAGTAGGCCAAGGTCAACCCATTATCTGTAGTTTTGAATATATTGAACCTCATCAATAGGGGTCAAGTGTAAATAAGCCACCACTCGGTGCCTTTGGACTTTCATAGCCTCCTTCTGCAGATTTGCTATCAGCACCTTCACTTCCCCCTTCCCTGATAACAATAACCCAGGAGCCACATGGTGTTTTAGCTGGGATTGCTGGTAGGGCCCCATAATCTCCTTATATAAACCTTCTTAGATGTCAATTTCAAGCTCCATCACTAATATGACCTGATGCCCGGATGGTATGCTTACTGTGCTTATAGCTCATAGCGAAATACCTTTGTATTAATAGATCTGGTTTGGGAGAGCTCTGGTCCTCCGCTTCATCCATTGATATTAGACAGGAATCACTTCATCACTTTACATCAAATTGATTTGGCTTGTGAGGATTGAGTCATTTAGTATTCTGCTAGAGATAAAGTAAATGGGGATCTGATGTCCTGAGATACTAATGATTTCTTCCACCATATTGACTTCAGCTATAAATTGCCTCATGAATGCAGCACCAATCAACATGACATAGTTATTATTTGGCAGAAACACCGCTATAGCGGAAGCCCTAACTGAACTAAATCTCAGAGGTAACGCACTGTAAGCTCCTTTGGACACAGTGCTCTGTGCCCCGTGGTCCCATACACTACTCTGTGATTCACATCAGGCTTCAGCGGAAACTTAGCCACAAGCTTGGTGGATTATATATTAACTGGGACATCGGTAACTACAATAGCTCAAATTTTTGTGTTCTGAACAAAAATATTACAGTAGGTACATTCTGAATTATAAGAACCATTGGTGTTTATTATGTGATCGTCCAAGGGCTTTTTGTTACCAAGAAAAGTGGCTATACCCATACTGACATGAGTTTACTCCTGGGCGATTTTTTTACTAAAATGGCTACATTAACCCCCACTAGGGAGGTGACACCCGTTGAGGGTCCAGCATCACTCATGCTGTTTCACTCAAGGATTTGCCATGCATATGGCTTTTTCACATCTCAGCAGAACTCGGAACCTGAAGGGGGATATTTGCTCTCTTTACTGGGGCTTTAGGTATTGGCTGAAAGTTGTTGGTATAATAAGTTGTTGGGTTGTGTACCAGGGCCAAAACAAAGTTACTTATGGTATTTGCTAGGGACAATTGAATTTGAATTAGTGGAGGTAGTGTCCCATCTCTACTCCACTCAAGCTTTTCCCTGCTCAATCAAAACTGATGGAGCTGCATGCACGTGCTGGTTGCCTGGCCAGTTAGCCAAATAATGCCCTTTTTCATCCGCACAATAAACAAGAATTCATAAATGGCTCCTGTCTATAGTTTATGCCTGAAGGGCCAGTGTCGAATTTTGTTTCTGCTTCAGAGAGCTGGTTCTTCTTCAGATGTGGGGTGGAGTTTTGTGCGTCTATTGTGTGAGGACAATAGACTGGATGGTGACTAGAATTTAAGATATAACCTCTTGGTAGTACTCAAATCGTATACCCTGTCATTTACTTGGACAATGGCACGCTGCCCTGATCTTACTGATCCCAAGTAAAGTTTCAACTAATACAAAGTAAGTACTAAACACAAAAAGTTTATAAGTTAAATTATAAACAAGTCCAGTAGTTTAATGTTTTTATTAGCAACAACTTGAGGGTTATTTATAGGGCTTGATGTTTGCCACATCTTACCCATGACATCTCATTTTCAATGGCACTTGGCCACATAAAATGTTTGTAAGAATGTCTACAAATACTTCGACTCAGGGCATCATGCTCAGCCTCAGGGTTGGTGTAAACACCGTCATCATTTTCAAGATGACCTTTTGGATATGTCTGCAAATAGCTGAACTGATTCTCTTTCACATGTAATTGGCAGCACATACCAAGGAGATTCATATCACTAATTAGTAATTAATTTGATCAAAAACTTGACCAACATTAAAAACTAATTTTGACATAGACCAACAAAGCCCACATGCCTGAGTCATTAAATCAAAACTTAATTTTAAGTCCAATTTAACCAACAAAGCCCTCAAGCCCATGTCATCATAGTTGAATATAATTAAGTGAAATCGCTAGGCCAAAAATCTGAGTCTGGATATACTTAGGATATTTTTGGTTTATAATAACTGATGATTTAGATCCAGTCAACCATTCAACACTTCCCCCTTCTTGACTGGATAAAAGCGGAGGGTATTCTTTTTCTCTTGGTCACAACATCCAATTTTCTCAACCTTCAGAACAGGATGCTACGTTAAAAGCCTTTGGCTCTGGATAACAGTTAGTTCAGGCGTGCTGCCTTCATTTCCTAGGTTCTATTCCTGCTGCAGCTCCAGCAACTTTAGCAAACTTAAACTAGCACCTTTGTCTTTGACTTCAATATTCTCCCTCTCCAAAAAAAGGGATATTAGCTTTAGTGGTGATAAGGCTTTAAAATTCAGTAATAAAATTTATTTTTCTTAATTGTTTTTTTTGTTTTTATAAGTTTTACCATTTTTTTATTTTTTTGTTTTATATTTATTTTTTAATTTTCATTTTTTCATTTTTTTCTTTTTAATAAGAATCAATAGAGCTTACTAAGTGGATATGGGAAGAATCTAGCGAGTTAAGAGTATGCTTCAGGGTATTTCCAATACTAGGATATTCATTGATGAATGTGTCAATTGGCATAGCTATATTAACCCCCTTCAAGCTTGGGGTACCTGATGCATTGCTCAGCCCCTCAGCTTGAGTATTCTCAAATATCTTTTGCACATATGGTTTAGCAACTACTTCAGAGGCTTCAGGTATGACATCCTTACTCTGAGAGCAAGTTACCACATGTACACATGAAATTCTTCATTTGGTGATAAAATAGAATTTGTATTGCTAAAAATTGAGGCCCTGTAGCCCATGTTTTCATGTCAGTCAGGTGGAATGGGTTCATCAGGATAGGTAAATATGGGTACATCCTCCCAATTAATCTGGGGCACAGTCATTTCAGTATTCTATTGGGCACGGTGATGATTCTGAATAATTGATTGGGATTGCTCCCCTGCTCAACGTGGTCACCATCTGCGGTCCCAGCCATGAGCGCCACTTGTTGAATTTTGGTTCTGCTTCAGAGAGCTGGTTCTTCTTCAGATGTGGGGTGGAGTTTTGTGCGTCTATTGTGTGAGGACAATAGACTGGATGGTGACTAGAATTTAAGGCATAACCTCTTGGTAGTACTCAAATTGTATACCCTGTCATTTACTTGGACAATGGCACGCTGCCCTGATCTTACTGATCCCAAGTAAAGTTTCAACTAATACAAAGTAAGTACTAAACACAAAAAAGTTTATAAGTTAAATTATAAACAAGTCCAGTAGTTTAATGTTTTTTATTAGCAACAACTTGAGGGTTATTTATAGGGCTTGATGTTTGCCACATCTTACCCATGACATCTCATTTTCAATGGCACTTGGCCACATAAAATGTTTGTAAGAACGTCTACAAATACTTCGACTCAGGGCATCATGCTCAGCCTTAGGGTTGGTGTAAACACCGTCATCATTTTCAAGATGACCTTTTGGATGTGTCTGCAAATAGCTGAACTGATTCTCTTTCACATGTAATTGGCAGCACATACCAAGGAGATTCATATCACTAATTAGTAATTAATTTGATCAAAAACTCGATCAACATTAAAAACTAATTTTGACATAGACCAACAAAGCCCACATGCCCAAGTCATTTAATCAAAACTTAATTTTAAGTCCAACCTAACCAACAAAGCCCTCAATCCCGTGTCATCATAGTCAAATATAATTAAGTGAAATTGCTAGGCCACAAATCTAAGTTCAGATATACTTAGGATATTTTTGGTTTATAATAACCGACAATTTAGATCCAGTCAACCATTCAACAGCCAGGTTGAAAGTTAACTGAAGTATTAAAGTTAGGCCAGGGACAGAGCGGCTGAGCGTAAGGAGGGGTAGGATCTGTCAACATATAGGGTGGACTAATATTACTCAACAAATTATTACTGTATCATTGCTGTCCATTTTCTGATGAGTATGCAGCGGCGGTAACAGGTGCTACCACTCCACATTGGGAGCACTGAACGTAGCAGAAAGATCTTGCAAAGTGTTAATGATACAAAGAAGCCCCACATCTTCATTCAGTATGTGAGTCATAGCATTATACAGTTCACAATATGGTTTGACTGCCACCTTCATGGCTATGGCTACATTCACATTGGTTTAGATATTGGCTCCCACTAACACATGAGCTTCATTTGTGAATCACTATGTGAACTCCATCAGGGACTCATTCTTGTGAAACTGTATGGTCAGAAAGTTGGCCTTGCGCTGAGCCATCTTAGCTGTGCCCCCAAACAGATGGATTACAGTCTCCTTAACCTCTTGATAAGATATGGAACTATTTTGGGGGTAACAGGTGACCTGGTCAGCGCTCTCAACATCCAGAGTGGAAAGCACCAGCTTTGCTTTCTGCCAATCCAATTCCCCTTCCACAACAAATTCAAACATGTAAAATATCCATGCATGTTCCCATCATGACTGAAAGGTGGTAACTTCTCAATACAAAAAAAATCACCTCGTTCCAGGCTCCAAGCGTGAGGAACAGCTGAAATAAGTTCCAAATGACCAAGGGGAACATCTCCTTGTGGACTAGAATAGGGTCACATGGATGGATGGGAATTCACCAAAGTGGACTGAAAAGAAGGTGGATTGCAAGGAGTAACTGCTATAACCCCTGAGGGATACTTGTTGGCCTATCTGTAGCATTCTTCCAAAGGCTTGCCGCTGACTGCACCCTTTTTCCCTTACCAGGCTGTTCAGCAAAATGTTCATCAATAATTCGCTCAGCTTTGACTATATAGCACTGACACTGGCTGTCTTGCACCCCCTGTTGAAGCACTTCAAACTCACTTTGCAATTTGCGGCGGAATTTTCACTCAAAGTCCAGTTTATGCTACATTGCCTGAAGCCATGAGAGAACATCCTCCAATGTGCCCTGCATTCTCACATTCTGCCATCCGGTGTCACATGCCTGTCTGTTTTCTTCATTTAATTAACTAATGAAAGCTTCTTGTTCCTGCACCAGTTCCTCATTGACCCATCAAAGGGTACCAATGCGTACTCACATATCAGCATAATCCACCATTTCAATGAACATAAGGGTAATAGCTCATATCTGAGCCACCTGATTAATACTTTATAACTTAATAATATGACCTGGCAACTGGATGTATTCTGAGGATGCCAAAAAAGGATCTGGTTGTATGGTCAGCTTTCTGCTGGTTACTCTGCTCAACAAGAAAGTTGACTAAATTTGCCTGCCACGGAGTCAACATGATCTGACATCCGCCGCTCTATCAGCGTAATCCAGTCCCTAATCTGAGCCACCGCTTCTTCAATCCCTTTGGCCCATTATACCAGGTCCACCATAAACCTCTCAGTATTACTACATAACGTTAAACATCCTGGATCAATTCTGCTGATAGGCTGCGCCAGTCTAACAATTCCCCTATTACTCATTATAACTCATGATTCAACTGTGGAACTAATCTATTTAAGTGACGGCGGACATCCATGACACAACTTTCCACGTGCACTAGCGCCCCTGGACCTCCAAGAAATAGTGATTGAGGTGGTCAAGTAAAAGGTGAGTATCATTATGTTGCACTTGAACAAACCGCATGATGTCCCCAATCTCAATGTTATGTCAGGCCAACAAATGCAGTAATTGATGGATTAAAGGATGAACGTATGCAACCAAGTATTCCTCAGCTCTATGTATGTTGGGCCAGTGAGACAGCCCCATGTGGTAGCATCAAGGTAAGACATATACACCGTGTAATGAGATTCTTGGTCCCGTAGGCTATAAACAAACTCAGCGCATGTTCCCCCAATCATCTTCATAAAGGAAGTACCTTAAAAAGCCATTCCATGTAATCCTGTATTTGCTGAGGGGTCACGCTTGTGGACCTGCCCTGTTGATCTTACGCCAACATGGGACAAGCTCCTAACTGCAATTATATCATAGTATCCTTATCCCCTGGCTCTGTCACCATGAATAGTGCTATTTCTTTGTTGAATGACTCCATTGTTTCCCCAGCATATTGATTGTGAAATCCAATTATATTTTGTGGAAAGAGTGAGGGCTCACCATGATGCCCTAGTGCTGATATGCTACAGTTGACCAGTGGCCCCCTGTAGTGAGCACCTCTGTAAATTTTTTTGGTGATACAGGTTAAATCCACTGAGCTAGTTTTCACAGGGTATTAACCACTGAGCAATGAAATGGACAATATGCAGATCGCCAATCCTTAGTAAAAACCAATATATACATATAAGCTGTGGAGAAATCACCCAAATTGACACTTTTATTATATTTAAAAATGCAGAATTTATCTGCAGACTACTCAAAAAATCTCGTCTTCTCATTCTTCCGCTCAACTCTTATCTCAGTAATCTAGGTTGATTCCACCCTTCTGCTTAGTAATCTCCTATCTGTTCCATTTTAGGAGATTTTCTATCTCAAGATTTTGGCAGAGTTCCCTCAGTTTACTAAGCTATTGATACTATAAATAATTTGCTTCACATCAATATAGTTTTTGCTCAATCTTGAGGCTCACCTTGACTATAATTTACAATCCTCCAGAATGTATAGCTTATTGTCCAGTCATATAAATTTCTTAACAGTGTTTAAGATTATACATAGCTTATACTGATACTGATAGCATAAATAAGGTGACAGTTAAGTATATTTGATTTATTAATTGTTATATGTCAATCAGATAAAGGACACTATTATCAAAACCATATCACATTAAGCTAAAGTTAAACAGATTAGGTATTAAATTATTTGCTCACAAAGAGATTTCTCTTATAGTATTACATATGGTTTTAGTAACAGTTAGTAAGGGGATTTATATGCAGCAGAGATTGATTGTATTATCATTGAACTTTATTATCATTGATGTTGATTAAGTAATGGTTATTGTTAGTATTTTTGCCCATATTCCCAGCCTGCTAGATTACCTGGTATCGCTAGGGGAAAAATTCCCTAAGGCGAAGTGAATTGGAAATTGGTTGACCCAAATTTTGGAGGAACTACGTTTGGGGGATTTTAGGATATTTATCTGATCATATCCAATGGGGATCAATCCGGATGAATATCTAATATCTCATTGGGTGGAGTGGCTGATGAAATAAGGGCATCTGATAGTAATTAACTATCAGGTGTACCAATTGGGATTGGTCAGGTTTCATCACTGACTGATTGTGAATATTTAATGAGTTGCGAGGTGAGTGATGCCATCTGCAACTAGTGAATCAATTGGTTGCTAGCCAATTATGGATGATTCACTTAGATCGAGAGGAAAACGTTAAGGATACATTTCTGACTCTTTCATTTGAGGTCTCAAGGATGTCTAACGTTGGAATCCTAGTCAGGATGGGGAAGACCATCGCTGCTGAGACAAGGAAGGGTGATTTAATGGCAACAGCTGCCATTTCATCAAAGAGGTGTCAAGTGAGAGTTAGACAGCTGAATCCCCTATAAATTCCCTAGAATGCACTATAATAAAAAACACTCAAGTAGACTCAAGTAGAAAACAGTAGTAATACACTAAAAAACTCACTTATTGACACAAGTTCTACAGTTGGGAAAGAACTAATAAAGAACCTTATTAGTTTGACTGTAGATTTGGTAATAGTTAGACTATCAGCATCCAGCGTGAAGAATTCATCTCAAGGATATTATTTCAGAAGGCAATAATTGGTAGACTTTCAGAGAAGAGTAGAGATCTGAGTGGGGATCTAGAGATGAAGGGAACCACGGCTAAGGGATTTCTGACAACTGTGTGTTGGGCCAAAGGGGACTGTCATCAGAGGATATTAACAAAGATCGAGTGGACAGGACTATAGGGACAAATCCCTAAGAGTGCGATATTCAGTATTATCAGAAATACTGGCTGAAGCGTTGGGCCTGAAGATTATTAAACTCAACTATGGATAATAGTTGTCATACTATTATCAGATTATATATATTCTTACAACGCGAGGTGCACAAGGAAACCAAACCTGTGCAGTAGAAAGATTACTAGGGTTGACCTCCAATAATCAACTCCTAAGAGTAAAATTTTTACAGTTATAAAGAATGATATCTAGTCATAGAAACATACTTTTAGAAGATTACTTAAATATTATCTATGGTAAAGTATAAGTGGCTGATTAGAAAAAATTTATTAACATACATGCCTTAATCATGGAGGCATTAATTTTAGATTACAGCTAAAGTTAACTTTAGCTAAGGGTTATAGAGTGGTTTTAGAGATATTAAAATCTTGACTTTAAGAATATAAGTCTTATAGAAAACATCTATAGCTATTTTAGTCAAGGGTTAAAGGTGGAGCTTATATGTTAGAGTCATAGCTGTTAGAAGAGTAATTATCAAATAATATATCCTAATCTTAAATGATAGTAAAAAGAAAGGGTTTATAATATTAGAAGCCTTAACTATAAGAAGCATGGCATCTATTTTTAGCACTAGTGGTGCTCAACCCAAAAGGGGAGCCACCACGCATCTTTATTTGAAAATGAGCCATATAAAAGGATTATTAGAAATAAAAAATTCTAATATGGCACCTCAGCTAACAGCCTAGGAAGCCATATCAGAAGGTTTGAAATCTTTGGGGAAACTTTTGTCCTACGCCCATTTTAGCTAAAGGACCATAATGGACAGCATAATGTAACAAACTGGGCTCCCAAGGCCCAGACCGCCACTGGCCCTAACATCCACCCCCATATATAGCCATACCAACTCCAAATGGTCCTGTCCAAATGGATGGCCTTGCTGGGCATACAAGGCCGGGGTGCAGTGCACCAGCCTCTGTCACCTTGGTCCCCCGGGCCAAGGTGCATCCCCACAGCCTCTGTCACCTCAGAATTACCTGGCCAAGGTGCAGTCAACTAGCCTCTGACGCCTCGGGCCACTCTGGCTCCTTCCCCTCTCACCTGGGCAAGGCCACTCTCAAGAGGATCCTGGCAAGTCCACCCCCTTCCTCTTCTCCTCATTGCACTGCCATCCGCACCCTCAATCCTTATTTTAAATAAATAAAATTAAATAAAACAGATCAAGCAAATAGCAGCCTTTATTTGGGTAGACTCAAAGTCAGAATAGAATTTCAATACTGAGGTTCATTGGTGCTGATCTCAGATTGAAATACTACCAAAAAAGGCTTAATGAATTGGAGGTAATGAGGAGCACAAAAGCCTCCAGAATCAATGGCATCCAGGCAACTTGACAGAGAATCGGAGGGGCACCTTAGAATGACAGTCAATTAAATAAAACATTTATTTTAAATTTTATTCCATTATCAACCTGAATAGGAAAATCCTAATCAGAATAATGGAAATGCAACTATTGACATGCACAAATCTCATAATCCCCACCTTATGAGATTCATGTAATGATCATTGATTGTTACATTACCCCCCTGTAAAAACCTGGCGGATCCTGACACAAACTGGCGGAGCAGGCAAGCAGCAACCAACGACCTAGCCAACAGAGGACCTTTTTCTGTGAGCAACTTGGGGGAATTGACTGGAAGTCCAGAGCCCCCAGATCAAATCAACGGGTTCTCTGGAGGTCTCCTGATGGGCACAAGAGGCCATCAACTGCCAGTAGTCTGGTCCACCCCCCCCAAGCTCCCCATCCTCTTTGTGGAAAGGCCCCATGAAACCCATGAAAAGGATCAATGGACCATGCCAATGCTAGGACATTGACTGTGGCCCATCTTGCAGGCTTGCTGGTAACCACAGCCCACCAAAAAAAAGGTGAGTATTGAAATAATGTAACAAACTGGGCTCCTAAGGCCCAGCCCACCACCAGCCCTAACATCCACCCCCATATATGGCTGTACTGACTCCAAATAGTCCTGTCCAAATGGACAGCCTTGCCAGGCATACTGGGCTGAGGTGCGGTGCACTGGCCTCTGTCACCTTGGGCCTCCAGGCCAAGGTGCGTCCCTACAACCTCTGTCACCTTGGGGTTACCTGGCTGAGGTGCAGCCAACTGGCCTCTGACGCCTCAGGCCACTCTGGCTCCTTCCCCTCTCACCAGGGCAAGGTCACTCTCAAGAGGATCCTGGCATGTCCACCCCCTTCCTCTCCTCCTCATCGCACTGCCATCCACACCCCAATCCTTATTGTAAATAAAAAAATTGAATAAAATGGATCAAGCGAATAGCAGCCTTTATTTTGGGTAGACTCAAAGTCAGAATAGAAATTCAATACTGAGGTCCATTGGGGCTGATCTCAGATTGAAATACTACCAAAAAAGGCTTAATGAACTGGAGGTAATGAGGAGCACAAAAGCCTCTGGAATTGATGGCATCCAGGCAACTCGATGGAGAATTGGAGGGGAACCTCAGAATGACAGCCAATCAAATTACTATTTATTTTAAATTTTATTTCGTTATCAACCTGAATAGGAAAATCTTAATCAGAATAACGGAAATGCAACTATTGACACACAAAAATCTCATAACCCCCACCTTATGAGATTCATGTAACAATTGTCAATTGTTACACATAGGAGTTGTGGCATCAGCAATATGTGTCATAAGGGGGTATAATTGTGGGTTCTCTTTATTAATGAGGCTGGCGGTGTCCATCGCCTCAACATATTGAGAAAGTTGATGCTCAGTGAAAGTGATGAGAGCAGGCACACAAGTAAAAGACTTGATGCGCTGGTGGGTTTGAGAGTTAATTGGGGTCAAACAGAGAAGTTTTTGCTGCATCAATGCAAGTGCAGCTTGCTAAGAAAGCAAACTCCTTAATTTCATATTTTGCATCCTCATCAAAATTATGGGGGAATTTTGGAAGCATGACATATAATTTTATACAGATTCATTAAGTTAAGGAAAAAATTAGAGAAACTTTTTTGTGGGTATATGTCATAGATTTAACATGCAAAGGAAAGTCCTACTTCTAAATCAATTAGTCCAACATTAACATAGGGGACAAAGCCTACAAGAAGCCCCATTCTCAAATATAAATATATAAGGTTTTGGGCAACAATTATGGGAGCTATTGATATAGAAACATTGCTTCCAACTGCAATTTTAATTAAGGATGGCGAACTCCACCAAATTTGAAACATAAAATTATTATGGATGAAGTGTTTGTTGTTCAAGTTGGGTAGCCAACATAAGAACCTTTATAAAAATTTTTTTTTGCAAGTAATCACCTTTTCTGTCAGGGACTGGTGTACTACTGATCTGGTTGGGTGTAGCTAACCATGAGCTAGCATAAACAAGGGGTTTAACCCAGTATAATAAGGACACTAGAGGTGTCCAGGTATAAGGAATGGTGGATAAGCTGGTATGGGAGTTGCTTAAAGACATGGTGTCATGAAATTGACCATGAGCTCCACTAGTGTGACAGGCCAACCAGTATGAAGACTGGTTGGTCCTTTGCTGTTTCACTTTCATTAGCATACCAACCCCTACAAGTCTGCATCCAACCCACCAACCAGCCACCAACAGCTTCATCTTTAGCCCCGGTGTCCTCAGCATGTGCCATGGAAAGTCCTGCCCCCTTCCTGGGTGGCTCAGGCACTTCCATGCTGCCCCACCCTCGTGACCCTTCACCAACCCATCTGGGCATGCCCTGGTGAGTCCATCCCCCTTTTAGGGCAGCTATGCCACTCCCACGCTGCACCCCACAAGGTTGGCAGCCAGTCAGTGTATCCGCTGGTAGTCAGCTGGCCAGGTTTCCACCAGTTCTTCATAGGGAGGAGGCATGGGAGCTGGCAGTGCCAGCCACTCCAGGCGTTATCACCTGCGCTTATCAGGGATCTCCTATCCCACCTTCCCCACTCTATTTGCTCTAATCTACTTCAAGTAAATAGGAAATATGGACAAACAAGATATGTTTATTAGGAGGAAATGAACGACTATTCATACTACTTTCAGGGTTACTGCGCCCAAGTACTCTTTGGCCAATCATTACCAGAAAACCCATCAGCCACATTGATGACATAACTCTATCAGATCGTCTCATCATTCATTCATACTTCATAGTGATTCCCTCCAGATCTGCTCATCTGATTACCAAATATTAATATTAGGTCAATCCATCCTCAGCATAAGTTGCTGGTCAATTGTATATAAATTCATATTTGAATAGAACTTTGAGCATCCTCATCATGAGTTGCCAGTGCTCCAAATTAAATTGCCAGAAACATTTTCGGATGAGTTATAATAAAGTTATTAGATTTCCACCAGAAACTCCCAAGACGATCTTCAAATGGCATTTCAACAGCAAACGCAGCTCCTGCCAAACCTAAATTTGATTAAATATACATCATTTCATAGTATTAAACTAGGTGATTTGCTGGCAATTATGCCTTACTAACCAAAACCCCAAATTCTGATACTATCAGAAGGAATCCTTATGGTTAAAATCTTGACATTGCCCTCCCCTTAACCAGATGGTATTCCTTCAGCATGACCCACTCTGATGGTGGGCCAAAAAACCTCAGTGCCCTCTTTTAAGGAGCTCTGGTCTTAACCAGTGGCTTCTGCCACTCTGTAACCAGTCCTCCAACTACTCAAGCAGCCCATCAGCAAAGCCCCTGTAGTGAGCACCACTGTTGCAAAATTAACTATGGGCTCCACTAGTGTGCCAGGCCAACCAGTATGAAGACTGGTTGGCCCTTTGCTGTTTCGCCTTCATTAGCATAACAACCCCTACAAGTCTTCATCCAACCCACCAACCAGCCACCAACGGCTTCATATTTAGCCCCAGTGTCCTCAGCATGTGCCATGGAAAGTCCTTCCCTCTTCCTGGGTGGCTCAGGAACTTCCAAGCTGCCCCACCCTCATGACCCTTCACCAACCCATCTGGGCATGCCCCACCGAGTCCATCCCCCTTCTTGGTGGCTATGGCACTCCCGCGCTGCACCCTGCAAGGTTGGCAGCCAGTCAGTGCATCAGCTTGTAGCAGCTAACCAGGTTCCCGCCAGTTCCTCTAGGGAGGAGACAAGGGAGCTGGCAGCACCAGCCACTCCAGGCATGATCACACGCGCCTATCAGGGATCTCTTATCCCACCTTCCCCACTCTAGTTGCTCTAATCTACTTCAAATGAATAGGAAATATGGACAAACAAGAGATGTTTATTAGGAGGGAATTAACAACTATTTATACTACTTTCAGGGCTACTGCGCCCAAGTACTCTTTGGCCAATCAATACCAGAAACCCCATCAGCCACATTATTGCCATAACTCTATCAGATCATCTCATCATTCATTAATACTTCATAGTGATTCCCTCCAGATCTGCTCATCTGATTACCAAATATTAATATTAGGTCAATCCATCCTCAGCATAAGTTGCTGGTCAATTGTATATAAATCTATATTTGAATAGAACTTTGAGCATCCTCATCATGAGTTGCCAGTGCTCCAAATTGGATTGCCAGAAACATTTTCAGATTAGTTATAATAAAGTCATTAGATTTCCACCAGAAACTCCCATGATGATCTTCAAATGGCATTTTGGCAGCAAATGCAGCTTCTGGTAACTCTAAATTTGATTAAATACATATCATTTCATAGTATTAAACTAGGTGATTTGCTGGCAATTATGCCTGACTAACCAAAACCCCTAATTCTGATACTATTGGATAAAATCCATTGGTTAAAATCTTGACACATGGTTTTAAAAGAGAAAGGTTAGAAGGTAGTTTCTTGTAGGCTGGGGTGGTAGATCAGTATTGATAACACTTTGTAAATAAACTTAATATTGTTTGCATGATAAAAAATATTTTTATTGACTGCTTAGAATAACCAAATAAATGCCTTGGTAATATATACCATTCAACTTTTTGGACCTACCTAAGCTTAATTGATTTTAAAACAGTGCACTATTCTTCTCTGAAGCTTATGGGATTATAACTTGCATATGATTTTGAAAGGCTTGGGAATCATCTTAGTCTCATCATAGATTCATTTTGGTGCGATTAATTGACTGAATACTATTGCAATTGAGGTAAATTAAATGATTAATTGAACATTTTCACTACGATTAATCATTTGATATGAAATTATCTGATCTAATATCATCACATATCCTCTTATTCTGATGGATGATATTTGGAATCTCATTAATTCCACTAATGTCTGGATTTACCCTGACATCATCCCCACCAAGGCTGAAGCTACCTATGAGGCCTTCTTCTTCCATTTCTTTAACAGCTTTCCTTCATTCTTCAAGTTCTCCTCATACTCCCAAGTGCACTCTTCCGCAGAATATACAGCCCACTTAACCAGATATTGCACTTTATCATGATGTGTTCGTCTATCTTTAATAGCCACCACCTCATACTCAGGACAGGGACCTTTAATCAGTGGTGGTGCTAGCTCTTTGACTTTCTGGCGTGGTAGGGAACTTCCTTCTTTTTTGTGCAAGTGGGAATGATGGGATATAATGTGAATTTTCTAACCTTCAGACAATTCAATATGGTAAGCCACCTTTCCTATAACCTCTGTGACCTTTTATGACCCTATGCGCCAATGAGCAAGTTTCTGATATGGTATATCCAAAGGAATATTGCGAGCATCCAGGTAAACTTGGCTACCTACTTCCAACACCTTACCAGGCACACGCTTCTTATCCACAAAGTCTTTGTAAGTATGTACTGCTCAGAATAGATTTATTAAGCAAATTGCATGAGTTTGATGAATGTCTCATAAAAATTCCTCCCAGGGGTTTGTCTGCTTCAATAGATGGCGATGGTTCATAGTCCATATCATGCCCATAGTTAGCTTTTAATGGTGACATTCCAGTTGAAGAATGATCTAGAGTTTTATAGCATAACTGGGTTATAGGCAATAACTTAACCCAGTTGTCCTTCTCCACATTAACATAGCATTTCAGGTAATTCTCTAGCACCTGATTAACTCTCTCATTCTGTCCATTAGTATGTGGATGGTATGCGGTGGATAAACATATCTTAATTTCAAGGTCTACAAGGAGCTGTTTCCAAAAATTTGATGTAAATCAAGTTTTCTGTCTGAGATCACCTCTTTGGGAGTACCATGATGCAGAAATACATATCTCACAAACAGAATAGCTATCTCTTTAGCCATTACATTGATAGTAGTTGGGATAAAATAAGCCATTTTAGTGAATCTATCTACCATCACCAATACTGCATTGAATCCTTGGGAACAGGATAGCTTTAATATAAAACTCATGGATATTGACTCCCATAGCTTTTGTATAATTGATAATGGTTGTAATTGTCCTTCAGGAAGTCCTCTACAAACCTTGGTGCGCCCACAGACCTCACATCCTGCCACATATTTTAAGACGTCCCCTCTAATACCAGGCCATCTATAAATTCTTTGAATCAGTTGGATCATTTTATTCTTTCCAGGGTGTCCTTCCATGCCTACATCGTGGTTCTCACGCATGACATTCAGTCTTAAAGGTCCTTCTGGTACATAAAAACAATCTTTCCAGAATACTGATTGATCCTTTAACAGGTAACCCTTTTTGTACCACACACTGTCTAAGTTTTGAATGAGATTATTCTTCACGTCCTGACAGAAAGAATCATCATTTTGAACATCAAAAATCTCATCTTCACGGCCCACTAGTACAAGATGAGATAATAATGCAGCGGGATCCTTGGTCTTCAGAAGCACCTGTGTATTAAATTTAGTAATTTCCCGCTCTTCAGGTATGTCAGGATGCCAGCTTAAGGAATCTGAAACCACATTAATTTCTCAGATTTGTAACTAATGTCCAATTCATAATCCTTCAGAGTAAGTGCCCATTGTTTCTGACGCTGGTTCAATTGCCGTGGGGTAAAAAATTAAGTCAAGTTTTTATGGTCTGTCAAAACTTTCATCAGGTACTTTGCCACACAAGTACCAGCATTAGTGTTTTAGACATTGAACAACGGCCAGCATTTCTTTGTCATAGATAGGATAGTTGCAATGCGCTGGGATGAATTTCTTGGAATAGCAAGCTATGGGATGCAGCTTACTATTATTCCCCTCCTGCAACAAAGCCCCCAAGAACGTATCCTGAAGCATTAGTCTCAACCACAAAGGGCTTTTCATCATTGGGCATTGACAATATAGGTGTAGAAACAAAAACAGTCTTCAAGTCAGAAAATCTTTTCTGATCCTGAGACCATTTATATGGAACAATATCTGATGTAATCCGTGTTAAGGGTAATGCAATAGAAGAAAAGTCTTTTGATAAAATCCCTGCAAAAGTTTTCCAAGCCTAAAAAACTGCAAACTCCTTCCAACTGTTAGATTTAGGCCATAATGTGATGGCATCCGCTTTGCTAGATGGCATGGTGAACCCATTCCTGCTCACAACATAACTAAGAAATTTAACTTCCTCCTGCGCAAACTCACATTTTGATAGCTTCACATGCAAGTTGTACCTTCCAAACTGCTTAAAGACCAAGTTCAGTACAAAAATTGTTCCTCCTGCGTCTTGCTGTAGATCAAAATGTTGTTAAGGTAGGCTACGCAGAAGTGGTCCAGGTAGCCACTCAGCACCATATTAATCATTTGTTGAAATGTACTAGGTGCGTTGTACAACTAAAATGACATCACCAGATACTCATATAGCCCAAATTGTGTCTTAAACGCTGTTTTCCACTCATCACCTTATTCTATCCATAACTGGTTGAATGCATCCTTCAAGTTAACTTTGGAAAATATTGTAGCTCCAGACAATTGGCCACTCAAATGATCAGCATAAGGTAAGGGATACTGGTTCTTTATTGTTATATCACTAAGCTTCTAGTAGTTTATACATGGCCATAGTCCACCATCCTTCTTACTTATAAACAATAAGGTGTTGAACAGGGAGAGTGGGACACTTGTATAAACCCCATCTCAAGCAATGTATCCAGTTATTATCTCAGGGTAATTTGTTCCCTCTTATTGCAACTATAAATAGGTCCATGGGTGGGCTGCTTCCCTTCTAGTAAATCAATTGCATGATCAAAGGATCCATGAGCTGGTAGTTTCTTAGCCTCTTTCTCTTCAAAAAAGGAAAGCTCATTTTGAGAGATACTCAGGTATCTTTCCTTTGCAAGGCTCTAATGGACCATCCTAAGAAACTGTTATGGACTTGTCCAAACCTTTTTGCTCTTCTAAAGCGCACTCAATAATCTTATCCTTTAGCTTAATTGTGATAGAGTTCCATCCATAATAATGATGGAGTTTAACTTGTTTCCACCAAGGTTACCCAAGAATTACAGGATGGGGTAAACTACACATGACCCAAAACTCAACTTTCGTTTTACTTACCCTAAACTTCAATTCAATGTGACGTGAGCAGTGGTAAGCTAAAAACTGTTCATCATTCCCCAATGTTACTTTCATCAAAGGTTACTTTGCATGCAAGCCCATCATTTTCACTGCATGCTCTGAGATGGAGTTCCATGAGGCCTCACTGTCCAGCAAAGCCATAGTTTTCAGATTTCTTTTTTCAACTTTTAAATTTAAACTCAATACTGCATAAGACTGCCTGTAAATTTTTAATAAGGAGTTGAGGGTCTTAGGTTTTCTCTTATAGCACTTCTGTTCCCAGCATTCTCTTGGTCTGCTAATACCCACTATCAGACTATGGGTGACTTTGATAACTTTGTTTAAGAGTAGCGTGATGGGGTAATGTCTGATCAAATCTGATAAGTGACCTTCTAGCCTTTGCCTAAAATAAAGTGCTACCATTTCCTCATCTCTTTTGTCCTCTGAAAGTTCTCCAAGAACTTATGATTATATTCCTCAATGGTTTGACCTTCCTGTTGAAGACTGTAGGGTAAGTCATAGATGTATAGTTGGCAACACACTCTGTTTGCATCTAAGTCCTACTGCTTCTTTAAAAGTTGTTTCATCTTGCTTTACTGGTGAAACCATCTGCACCATTAATTGGTAACTTTTCATCAAAAACAAATATCAAAGCTCCCAATAATAAAAATGTGGTGGTATATTTATTATATATTCTTACAGTCAAATTGTCAGGGACTGGTGTACTACTGATCTGGTTGGAGGTAGCTAATCATGTGCTATCATAACCAAGGGGTTTAACCCAGCATGACAAGGACACTAAAGGTGTCCAGGTATAAGGAATGATGGGTAAACTGGTATAGGAGTTGCTTAAAGACATTTTTTAAAAGAAAATTGTAAGATAGTTTCTTGTAGGCTGGGGTGGTAGATCAGTATTGATAATACTTTTTAAATAAACTTAAGAGTGTTTGCATGATAAAGTATATTTTTATTGACCACAAAGATTAACCAAATGAATGCCTTAGTATTATATACCATCCAACTTCTTAAACTTACCTAAGCTAATAGATTTTAAAACTGTGTACTATTCTTCTATGGAGCTTATGGGATTTTAACTTGCATATAATTTTGAAAGGCAGTAGGAATTGTCTCAGTCTCATTGTAAATTTGTTTTGATGTGATTAATTGACTCAATATTCTGCAATTGAGGTAATTTAAATGATTAATCAAATATTTTTGTGACAATTAATCATTTGATATGCAATTATTTGATCTAACTTCATCACATATCCTCTTGATCTGATGGATGATATCTGTAATCTCAGGAATTCCACTAATGTCAGAATTTACCCTGACATTTTTTGTCATCAAAGTTCTTAGAATATCTCAGTTTAGTACAGTTTTTCCTTAGCATACAATGTCTTATTGGTTGGTAACCCACTTCTGGCAGCGATATTAATATTGGTATTTAATTCTATACCAGTCATAGTGATAATAGTGTACTTTTTTACCAATTTAATGGATAGGGCCCCAATGGGAGAACAAAAAAGTCAATTTCCAATGACACTCCAATAGTGTATATCCTTACATACAAGGCTGTGAACCAGAGTGATTTGGACTACTCCATTGCTACCAGTTTGTTATCCAGGAGGAGTGACAGAGATAGTGGATTATAAAATGATAAAATTAAGGTCAAGTTGTAAAATTTTTAAAAGGGCTGAAATCATAAAATAACTTATTTATCTTGTTCTTTGGATTTCTAGCTTAAGAACTTGGTGGGAGGGGAATTATCATGCATCTAAATTATATTATCTAATCAGTTGTCCTATACTGCCCATTTTACACAATAAGCCTTTATATTTTCCTTGCACTCTTGGTAGGTCAACCTCAATTGAACTCATTGCAAATTTCTCAGCAATGCTCTTTATACCATTTTATAGGGTATGTCCATACAACTTGCCAATTTTGTCATCCCAATCCCAATATTAACTCATCCAACCTTGGTGTATTCACTTCTACCATTGTTTGTTGAGCATGTGCATGAGATCAGCCAAGCTTTCCAAAGACATTACCCAAGGATTTGGCCAAGTCTTTTTCCTGAAAGTATAAACCTTCCAGTCTAATTGGCTTGGCCCTCCCATAATCCTTACAGTCTAGAATCTATCACTATGTGAAGCATACTTTTTTATAAGGATACTCATAGTTGACTTTTGGCAAGGGTTAGGAAAATAGTTCATGGGGCAAAGGAGCCTTTGTTTAAGTCAAGCACTTGAACTTTAAGTATATAATCTATAGTGGTAAGGAGTACTATGTTATAAATCTAAAGTGATATAAATTGATTACTTTGTATATAAAGTTAGATCATATCTCGCCACTTAATTCCACTTTATGTAGAAGGGTAAAATCATACTATGTAAATTACGGCAAGCGAAGATGATGGGAGCAGCCAGCTATCTATAAAGTTGAAGGTGTGGTGGGTATCAATTATACATTCCTCCGCTAGGGGGCTTATATCCACCGCCTAAAGTGTAAATAATGGGCGTAAAATTAAACTGGTTTTAGAAAAATTTAAAGGTTTACGCTCCAACCATAAATAAAGTTATTCAATTAAGTTTGTTTAACCACTATAAACTCCATCTAAAAATACGAATTGTGTTCCAACCCGCAAGAGCTATACTGATTTTTGGATTTAAGACCGCGGCTATCTACCCTATTAACGCGTTACCTCTGACAAAGAAATGTCTCACCCGTCGCCATATATCTTATAGCTTATATATCAACAGGCTCAAAATAGTTGATATAAAGTACGAATTACACGTTTGGTAAAAAGCCACATAAAAATAATATTATCCTATCACCCATCTATCTTCAGTTATTTGAAGCCATCTTGATAATATGTTCCCGACTTGGACGTGTTTAAACTGGGTTTAATCCGGCGTTGAATGATTCGGCGCTTAGATGCGCAGCTGCATCTTTTAAAAAGCTCAGCTTGAACTGCCATCAAGGCACCTTTTAAAAAGTGAGTGGATAAGTTACCGGCCCTACCCTAGTGTAGAATAGTATAAGATTAGCTTTTGGACTTATGAACGATGCAATTTTATAAACTCTCTGATTTAGCAAAAAATTTACATTAAAATCTTTTGCATACAACCTTAGATCTGTAAAATATTGCGTGCAATAATATTAGCGCTAACAAAAAAATAAGCTATACTAGGGTGGCAAAATTCTCGAGATAAAAGTAAACATTCCTCGATTTATTTAAATGTCAATCGAAATAAACTTTAAAGATAGAACTTTTAGTAGCATCGGCTTAAAACGAAGTGAGCGCCTCCCCCTTCCCGCCTGCTTCATGGTAAACCAAATTGGCTACCGCTAAAGCAAGGTCATCGCACTCCTGACGGGTAGCCGCTTCAGCATAGATTCTGACCACATCCTCAGTCCCAGAGGGACGGACAAAGGCTCGGCCAGAATGATACTTGGAAACCAAAGTGTCGATTTTGGCCTGAAGCCCTTCAGGTTGAGTCAATCTGCGCTCAGCATCGGTGGTTGAGAAGATGCTTCTATCCTGAACAGTCACCTTGGCCAAGCGGTTGGGAAGGTCGGTGTAAGTAGCATCCCACTGTTCCAGATTCCAAACCCGATGGGCCAAAACCACTTCAACCAGAAGCATGTCCGATAACGCATCTCCCACTGTCTGGTTGATCAGATCCACCACATAACCCAAACTAGCCACGGCCTCCGCCTGGGCAGGCGTCAAAACCTGAAGGGCGGCGGGGGCCAGGGCAGAATGGATCTTATGGAGAGATGTGGGGCTGAAGAGCACCGTACCATGGCCATTGGCCTCAAAGTAAACACCGATGTCAAACTTCTCGGCCTCATGGTGAAGATGCTTAACCCCAGTCTTGGCGCAAGCGACCGGAACCTTGAGCGTCTCGCGTAGGTAAGTAGTTGAGCTTCCGTTGGCATAGGCCGTTTGAACCACACCCACCTGGAGGTCAAGGGTTGCTTGCTGGACAAGGTCAATTAAGAACATGGCCGCCAACCCCGAGATTTTGTCACCGTCTAATAGCTTGAGCCCACCCGAAGCGTTTGCGTAGTAGTATACGATACGATCAGCGTCACCATCTAGTGAGCAATACTTCATATGAGGCTTTGCTTGCAGATTTTGAGGGAACCGATGGTTGACTTTAACAAAATCGGCCCCCGACTATCCAGCGGTTAGAGATGCCACCTCGAACTTTACCTGACAGTTAAGCTTATCGGCAGACTCAACGTCATCGTTGATAACGCAGATATCAAGCGCGTCTCCCAGCTCCTTGGCGAGAACTCTCAACTTGGGTGCCCCCACGCCGTGGCACAATCCACTATCAATGGCGAAGGCTTATCTTTGTTTTTCTATAAATAAGTGGATCAGTTTTTCTACTTTTTAATCTAGGCCCAGTTATCGCTATATACTTAATCAGAAGGGTTTTCACTAAAACTAAGAATGTATACGGCAGCAACCTCTACAGCTATTTTTATAAATACCCATTAGCATAATTTTGAATGCTGAATTGATTCGCTTAAAAATACTCATAATTAAATCATCCAATATCGTGAGTCAAAACGATACCATCAGATTCTTGAATGCCGTTGCGAGCTTAAAACAATAACCCTCCTCCGTTGGTTCGCCATATGAATCGGGGTTTCCAAGCGTGTTAAGGCATCGGACGATGTAATGTAGCTGGGGCGTGGTCATGGTGCCATAATCCTGGTAGTCAGAATTCATCGCCTTTAGGCCATCAACTAGGGATTCGATAAGTTTGGGACCACTAGGACTATGGTTTGGGGTTAATGTTATTGAATCAAGCGACCAGATTAGGTTTACGATA
Source organism: Massospora cicadina (assembly GCA_022478985.1). Taxonomy (NCBI): domain Eukaryota; kingdom Fungi; phylum Entomophthoromycota; class Entomophthoromycetes; order Entomophthorales; family Entomophthoraceae; genus Massospora; species Massospora cicadina. Next base: position 20,694 of record JAKSZP010009846.1, on the reverse strand, counting down.
GAGATGCCTTAACTCACCGAGTATCCCGACCAAACACTACCTTGAGATGGCTTTGAAATATCAATCTCAAGGGATTTGGTGGCTTCTTCAACCGCCTGAAGAAGCTGTTCGAGACCCTCAATGTTGACAAGCCTCGTCACAACAGCTTCCCAAGATTGCTCCAACATCTCGCCTTTGGGATCAACGATTTTGACGCCATATCCTATAACCCAATTGAATACCGTATAGGCTGATGAAGGGCGTTGAACTCGGTTTTACCTCAGCAGGATTGTGCGAAGCCGTCACCATGATGCCGATAGCTTGGCCGTCCATCTTGCGGGAGCGCATGGCGGCGACAAGGCCGACCCGGAACATGATGGAGTCCAACATATCGCTCCTTTAGTTTAAGGCGGGTCAGTAAGCTTGAAGGTAAAAGACACAGATAAAACGAAGCGAAAAAAGCAGGGATTACTTCATTCGGAACCCGGCCGTCCCATAAGAGAAGTTTATACCGCTCGGTTTAGGATGAGCTGCTGCCAGATGCTTAAATAGCTCACGATCAACTGACATTTCAACCTATACAACTAATGATCAACTTGATAGGTAGGTTACAGCAAAATAATTGAGCTGGACAGGATTATCTTGAACAAGTCTGAACTGTCAACGCTTAAGATGTTCCTGCCCAAGCTTATAACGTCAAGCTCTCTGTGGCTCAAACCACTGCGGTTCTCCAAGTTGCCTGTTACGTGAACCTTCCCATTCAATTAATTCCACATAATGGCTAACGTCCTTGCGATTGAATTTTAAGCCTATATTATCCGCCGATCTATTATCATTAAAGTGTTAAATTACATGTATCATTGGAGTTCCAATCTGGCCTTTATAATTGGTTAAAAAAATTTTGGGAAAAAAGAACCTCCTTTAAAAAAAGCTCTAAAAAGTATGAAACAATTGAGAAATTATGCCTCCTCAATAAAACCCTTTTTGAAGTCAGTGCCATATTTTAACTGACTTATAATAGGTATTTATAATATATATACTCAGTACTATATATTCTAAGTTGCTTATAGTTTACACTTGGACCCAATCCAGACATAAGATATAATATGTATTTATGAGCAAAATTGTATAATTCAGTTTAAAATATGGTGCTGACTTCAAAAAGGGTTTTATTGAGGAGGCATAATTTCTCAATTATTTCATACTTTTTAGAGCTTTTTTTTAAAGAAGGTTCTTTTTTCCCAAAAAAAAATTTTCAAGAAGGTTCTTTTTTCCCAAAAACCTTACCCCCAGATCTTCCCCCCAAAAAATTAGTGCATTTTTAAAAATGGCTTTTTTTCCTACTTTTATTAAATATTACTATCTCTATATATTATTTTTGACCCATTACTATTTCTCTATAAAATTAAAACTCATTGTATATATATATTATATATAGTATTATATAAACAAATATACTAATAATTTATTTTATTAAAATTAGTTGTTTTTATTGGTCAAATTATAGTAAATTTATTGATCACCATCTATAATACTTCATCTTATCAAATTTAGATGGGTTTATTGGTCAAATTATGCAAAAACGATAGCCATCTATAATGATTTAAGCTCATCCCACTATGAGCTCATACTGACTGAATTTTAAATATACCCCCCAGCCATAAGACATATCAAAAGTGCTTCAAAGCTATCACTTCACCAATGCCAGAATTAAGTTTATCCATAGTTGTGTTAGTCCCACAAGTATCCATCACTTCTGAGCCCATTTTGATATACTTACTAAGTTAATGGGCAGATACTTGACCAATACTTACAAAAGTAAAATGGGACCTAAGTTGAAGCATCCTCTATTTTTGGAGATAATCATCCAAATTGGTCCTGTATTTGCAGAGTTATGCACAAACAAACAGAAAAAAAGAAAAAACCATACATACAGGTTGAATTGATAACCTCCCTTTTCAAAGTCAGTAAAAAATAGCCATTTTGTATACAAATTAGGGTGGTTAGCCTGGCAGGGTAATTCCTGCTTCAACTCTAGTACAGATTTTGTTCACACATGTTCAAAACCTGTACTGGCCATAAAAAAATCTTGGTGTTGTCATGTGCACATGAATAATAGTGGGGACCAACCCCAAAGACAAGGCTGGGTGCCAGGAGGCCCAGAAGGTAAAGCTGCAGGCCCTTCCTGACCTGAGGCACACCCTGGACCAACGCTGGGTTTGGGCAAAATATGCCCAGGTTGGGACTAGTGGTGTGCCAAACACACAGCCCCTGACGTTGAGCCACGCGTTAAAATGAATGATATACCAAATGAATGCAGACTGTTTGATTCAGTTTGTCGAGGAGTGGGGTTTTGAAACCTGTTCCATTTTCAAAATAATGCGCTCAGGTTGAATCCAACTTCAATCAATCACTCAAATTAGAATTTATTTGAGGTACGCTGATCAGGGGATGGACAATACCAAATCACAACACCAAAAACAAACAAAATAAAATAAAACTACTAACCAAGTGGGAAGCGTAAACTGCTAACCCACCATGGCAGAGGGTGAGGAGGGGTTGGGGGGTTGGTCCTCAGAAAGACCCTCCCTGATCATGGGATGTTGGTTACAGTACTGGATCAGAGCAGAGAGCAAGGGCATTGGGGCATCCACATAGTGGGGGTGGAGGTCTGCATAGTAAGAGTTTTCCACTTCCTCATCAAGATGATGATGGGAAAGTGATTCAAAAAAAGCTGTGAGGAGGATTTTAGCTTCTTTGTGGGCTTCAGGAAGTTGGGCGAAAAGGGAGACACTGTGGCAGGTGATTTTGGCTGAGGGGTTGAATGAAGCAAGTGTTGCAACATTCATAACAGCAACTTCAGCATTATCAAAAGTATTGAGATATCACTGCAGACAGATTTAGGGATGTTGGGGGGAAGAATAGGGTGGGCAGGCCATGCTGGAACTGAGCCACTGACTGGGCCACCGCTGTGCATAGTTTCAGGCACTGAGGAGAGGCCACTGAAGCTAAGGTGATCTGGTGATCACTTTGGAAGGGGGCTGTATTGGGCAGAGGAGCAAAATGGCGAGGGGTAGGGGTTTCATCAAAGTCAGGAAGGAAAAATTCCTCCCAACCATAATTGAATTGGCAGAGAGGTTGACCTGTATGCTCACTAATGAGGACATTACCTGATTCATCAACCTCAGCCAATAGATTCCATGGATTTTGGTTCACAGAAATAGTGGCGTTCAAATTTGGGTGGGTGGGATTGGGTAAATGGGTGGCTGCTTGGGTGCCAATGGTGGTCCAAGCATTGCTCTGATTGGCTGGGGTGGATTTAGATGGGAGAGTGAGGCTGGAGGTTTTGGGGAGGGCTGATTTTCCACGCAGGTCCACTGAATGAGATTGGAGGGTGGGAGGGGGCAGCAAAGCGCCCCATACTGAACCCCCAGAGGGGGGCTCAGAAGCTGCAGCAGAGGAAGTGGTCTGAGGGCACACTTTTTTTGCATGGTTGAGGCCCAAGCAGAGGGAACAAATCTGCCTACCATTATTGACCTGAGCCCAAAAGAAATGATCAGGTGCTGCAGCCACACTAGCGTGGGGTGGGATCTGTTGGGCTATGGCAGGGTGGTGTGGGATGATGGTGGCTGTTGCACGAGGAGCAGCAAGGCGCTCCACACCAGATGGAATGGCAAAGATGAGGTAGGGCTGAGTGCCATAAGCCATAAGCCCCGTGACCAACTGGTCATACAAAACCTGGGATGGGAGGTGGGATGGGAGATTTGCAAAGGATATCACCATAGTGGTGTCTGAAGGGAGGTGAGTATAGGTTGTGGGAATGGGGGTATTATTATAAATTAGAGGAGTTTGTGCTGCCACTTCAGCATCCTCCTCAGATTGGAACCTGACGTCAAAGTAGCCCTTAAAAGGGCGAAAGTCTATAAAGCCAGCCAGTGCAAAGGCCGCAGTGGCAAGGTCAATAATTGCCTTATCAGCATATGGGAACAAATGCCCATAGTCCACTCTGAGGCAATAGCAAATGGCGGAGTGAGGGAGGGTGAGAGGATGGGGGCGAGAAGGGTGGACGCGTGCCAGGTGGAGCGCTAAGTCCTGTGGGGGAACAAAACAGCTGGATGCAGTGGGCGGGCTGTTTGAGCCTGTCTGAACGCGCTTGCCCACAGGGCGGAAAACGCTAGGTGGGGGTGCACCACTGCCCCACATCAGGGTGGCAGGCGGTGAAGCTGAGGACATCAAAGAATAGGCTTGGGCAGACATCTGTGGGTAAATAAAACTTAAAATTTAAAACGCTTGAAAGTGACTTTAAGCGGTAAAAATCAATCAATCACTTGAGTGAAGTCAGTTTTGGCCTATTCAACCAACTTAGATGGCATTGTCACCCTATTGGTGAGTCAGTGCTTAGGCCCACGTGGCATAACCCCCATTTCCCCACTCAAGCTTAAATTTGTTTTTCCTGACCAACATTCCTTGTTGGTCAACTTCCTTAATAAACCTTTTCCCATTTACATTATTATTAAAAAATAATTTTATGATATTCTGAACACTCCTGTGCGTGAACCTCTTTAAGGAGGTCTCATGCTCCATTACCCTTGCCATCACAAGTACCATGAAGCTCTCCCCTCATGCACCATTTGTCCACCCAGGTTCCCTCCAACCTGGGTCACTTAGCCCTGATCAATATGTGTGCCGCATCGCTTCTATAGGGGTTGTTATTATCAAATTTGTAATTTTATGCTTGAGTTGTTATTGCTCCAGCACCCTCTGCTGGGCTCTAACCACTTTGGCACTAATGGATAGTTCCCTGGCGTTGGCCTGGTGCACCACGCACTGCCACGCTGGGAACAGGAGAGTTATAGACACTCTCCTTACATTAGTCAAACAACCCTATTTTCTTATGTGCATGAACTTTTTCTGTGTGGAACTTTTCCAAAGTGAAAACAGTGGCTGTCAGCTGTGGGCTCCGGCTGTCATTAGCCACACTGCTGTTTCCTCTTTTTCCTGAAGGTTGGAGCAACTTGGCGTTATTTTGGTTGTCTCCAACTGGAAAGTATCCACCCTTTATGTTTGTATTTGGTGGATTTGAACACTTCAAGGTCTGAAGTTCATGATTCCATGACAATCCACCAAATTTCTCAATGTCAATTTAAATAAACAAGTTTTCTTTTGTCTGCATGTTCAGCCAATGTCATCAGAATCGGTGCAGATGGGCCTGGGGGTGTTGGCCATGGATAACGTCAGGCATTCCATCACAGTTTAAGAGACAAGGTCATTTGCATCTAAAAACACGTTTTATAATGAAAACCTGAGATATACCTCTGAACCAATTTTTCCCTCTTATGGTTCAGATATTGAACCCATTCCTGTGTATGAAATCACACCAGAAAATCCTTGTTTGACCTCTTCCATGATTTGTAGCATACAGGAAGTTGAAAAAGAGCTGCGCCTACTATATGAAAACATTTATGCACCTGCAGAAGGCATGGAGGGGTATGTGGCCTCAGTAGTAAGAGAGGCCAAATATCCCTCCCCCTTTTTTAATTCCCAGACCTACCCTTATAGATTGCTCAAGCCAGAAGAAAATTTAGATGAACTGTGGGCGTTTTCTGCTTTGAATAAATACCACTCTGGATACTTCCTCTTGACTGCTACCCTTACATCCTCTCTTGGGAAGTTCAGCACAACCATTTTAGTGGATACTGGTGCCACCAATAATTTTATTGACCAAGATCTGTCTGACTACCTTGAGTTGAGTTACTCACCAGGTGGTATGGCTAGAGGTGGAGCTTCTCAAGGTATTCCTACATTGAACGTCATAGGGATGGTGGACTACCAGGTGGGCACCTATCTTATGTCAGATTATTTCCAAGCTATCAAGCACCTCTTGTTCCCCATTTTTTTGGGGTTGAGTGGTGGAGAAAGTTTGATGTCCACACTAATTTGAAAGAAAACACGCTATCTTTGTCTTTGATTAACAATCATTAGTTAATTGTTCCCTTGTCAGAGGATAACATCCAGGGCTCATTACCTCATTGGCCCAATGTTCCCACCACTTATCTTGCTCCTTTGCTGAAGATTCCCCCTCTGCGGGATTTTCTTTACCTTCCTGTTTGGAAGGTTTGGAATCCTCTTTTGATTCAGCATCCGCCAATGCACTCCCTGAGCACTCTGATTTGATTGTGACTTCAAGCTCAAGGTGGATTTGGTGCATATATCTTCCCCCATTTACCCATTAACTGTCTGGGAGGAAGAGGCCTTGGATGTGTGGGTGAAGGAACAGTTGGCCAAAGGTGCAATTTTTCAGCGTATCTCCCCTGTATGCTCCCCCCTACTCTTTGTGGAGAAGTCTGATGGTACTTTACACCCCTGCATAGACTATGGTAACCTCAATAATGTTACTGTACCAAACCTCCATCCCATCTCTTTGGATTCCCAGATTGCACACTATATGGATAAGGCGAAGGTCTTCTCCAAGCTGGATTGCCTCAAAACATTCAAGCAAATCCAGATTGAAAAGGGACAAGAGTGGTTGACTGCATTCCATACCAGAAAAGGGATCTTCCAGTTTTGGGTCATACCCTTTGGGCTTAAGAATGCCCCTGCTATCTTCCAACGCTGCATTGATGCCACGTTGGGGGACCTGTTAAGGTTATGCGCGGTTTCCTACATGGATGATATCCTGGTGTTTTTCCATGATCAGGAGTCTCATGCAGTTCACCTTCAGCAGGTGGTGGAGCGGTTAAAGGCAGCCAGCCTTACATTGAAAATTTCAAAGTGTAAGTTCTTCAAGTCCCAGGTCACGTTTCTGGGCAACGTCATGTTTGACCAGGGACACATAATAACTCCTGACAAGGAGAAGGCGATTCATGAGTGGCCTACCCCCACCTTGGTTAAGAAATTAAGGAGCTTTTGGAGACATGCACATTCCTCAAGAAGTTCACTCCCAATCTGTCTGAGGTGGCGGCTCCCTTATACAAGGCTAGCTGTGCCAAGGTGCTTCAGTGGTCCCCATTTTGGAGGATGCTTTCCAAGCAGTGAAGTGCACCCTGTTGTCCATGACTGTTCTTCACCATGTCAACACTTCAAAGGAGTTCGTTATGTCTACTGATGCCTCCAACTTCTCCATAGCGGCCACCTAGTTACAAGTAGGCAAAGATGGAATAGAGCATCCAGTGGGATATTTTCTAGGAAGATGTCTCTACATGAGTTGAATTATACCGTTTATGATAAGGAGTTATTAGCAGTGGTGGAGGCGCTGATGTATTGGCATCATCACTTGCATGGCTCATCCCAACCATTCTATGTACATACAGATCACCGTGCCTTGTTGTACTACCGCACCCCTCATGTCCTAACCCCAAGACAGACTCATTGTCAGGAGATCCTTTCCCAATTTGCATTCATGTATGAGTTCACCAAGGGCAAGGAGAATGGTTTGGCGGATTCTTTGAGCTGCAACCCTGCATTAGCCCCTGACCACAAGGAGATAGAAGTGCACAACACCCAGGTAATGATTTATTCAAGCAAAATTATGTCTCTACTTCCCTCTCCCCTGGCTAACGGGCCAGCGCTTGCACCTCTTGATAATGCAGAGGAATATGGTATGTTCAGAAAGGTCATCCTCTCTCAGCCTCTGTTGGGCAAATATGCCATGGTCCTTGCAAAGAGCGCATCAAATCAAGAGGATTTATCCAGGGGCTATCATGTAAAGGATGAGATGGTGTGGTTCCAGGGACGCCTCTGGTACCAGCTGGACCACTGCGCCTGGAAATCATCCGGAACCATTATGATGGAATCACCATTGGTCATCTGGGGAAAGCAAAGACCTTGGAGTTGATATGCCGCACCTACAGTTGGAAGGGCTTGCCTGCTCAGGTGGGGTGGTATTGTAAGGAGTGCCTGGTATGCAACCAGATGAAACCCAATCATCAACCTTTAGTAGGGTTGTTGGTACCAGTCCAAAAGGCTGATGGGCCCTGGACTTCCCTCTCAGTTAATTTCATTGTGAAGCTACTTGTCTCTGATGGTTATGATGCCATCATGGTGGTGGTGAACTGGTTTACAAAGTTCGCCCACTCCATTCCTTGCAGAACCATGATAACTGCAGCGGAGATGGCTGGCTTTTCGTCACCCATGTGTTTGCGCTCCATGGGGTTCCCCAAGAGATTATCAGTGACTGGGGACCCCAATTTACCTTCATCTTTTGGGAATAGTTGTGTAAGACTCTTCAGATTCGCCCTTGCCATTCAACTGCCTATCATCCCCAATCAGTTGGGAAGACTGAACGAGTGAACCAATGCTTGGAACAGTTCCTGTGGTGTTACACCGCTGCAGATCATGCAGATTGGGCTTCTCACCTTTCCATGGCCCAGTTTAGCTACAACAATACCTTGCACTCTTTGATCTGCTGTTCCCCATTTTTTTCCAGACATGGCTTTAACCCCGCCTTTAACATGGATCCCAGATGTGGGTCAAAGGTTAAAGCGGTGGTGGACTTTGCCAAGTCAATCAAGAAGGTCCACCAGGGGGTTTCCACAAGCTTGGAGGCAGCTATGAAGGTATATAAGGAGAACGCTGATGGGAAGCGCCAAGTGGGTCCCACCTACAAGGAAGGGGATCTCATGATGCTTGATGCTCATAACATCCTAATTAAGCAGCCATGTAAGAAGCTGGGACCAAAGAGGATTGGCCCCTAGCGCGTGGTTAGAAAGGTGGGCCATGCCTCATACCAACTAGATCTCCCCCTCATTCCAGATCTTCTCTGTGTTTCATGAGAGCAAACTGACGTTGTTTAAGGGCCCCCCACCAGAGACTCCTGAGGCCTATCTCATGGATGGGGCGCCAGAGTGGGAGGTGGAAAAAATAGTTTCCTCATGCCACATTAAAAGAAGACTTGAGTACCTGGTATCCTGGAAGGGTTTTGACGTTGCAGAAAACAGTTGGGTTCCAGAGCGTGACTGTGTGCATGCCCAAGATCTGATTGATGCCTTTCACCAGCGTTTTCCCCAGGCTGCTGGATCCCAACCTAAACAGACCATCACCGCCATGAAGTTATCCCTGCCCACAAGAACTTTTCCCTTGCACAAGCCCCTGGAGGGGGGTGTTGAGCCCCATTGGGAGGAGAGGGTAATGTCATGTGCACATGACATAATAGTGGACCAACCCCAAAGACAAGGCTGGGCGCCAGGAGGCCCAGAAGGTGAAGCTGCAGGCCCTTCCTGACCTGAGGCACATCCTGGACCAACGCTGGGTTTGGGCAAAATATGCCCAGGTTGGGACTAGTGGTGTGGCAAACACACAGCCTCTGACGTTGAGCCACGCGTTAAAATGAATGATATACCAAATGAATGCAGACTGTTTGATTCAGTTTGTCGAGGAGTGGGGTTTTGAAACCTGTTCCATTTTCAAAATAATGCGCTCAGGTTGAATCCAACTTCAATCAATCACTCAAGTGAAGTCAGTTTCAGCCTATTCAACCAACTCAGATGGCAGTGTCACCTATTGGTGAGTCAGTGCTTGGGCCCACTGTGGCATAACCCCAGTTTCTCCGCTCAAGCTTAAATTAATTTTTCCTGACCAACATTCCTTGTTGATCGACTTCCCCAATAACCCTTTTCCCATTTACATTATTATTAAAAAATAATTTTATGATATTCTGAACACTTCTGTGTGTGAACTTCTTCATGGAGGTCTTGTGCTCCATTACCCTTGCCATCACAAGTACCATGAAGCTCTCCCCTCATGCACCATTTGTCTTCTCAGGTTCCCTTCAACCTGGGTCTCTTAGCCCCAATCAATATGTGCACTACATCGCTTCTATATGGGTTGTTATTATCAAATTTGTAATTTTATGCTTGAGTTGTTATTGCTCCAGCACCCTCTGCTGGGCTCTAACCACTTTGGCACTAATGGCTAGTTCCCTGGCGTTGGCCTAATGCACTGCGCACTGCCATGCTGGGAACAGGAGAGTTATAGACACTCTCCTTACAGATGTGGTATATTTGTCCCAAGGGTGACTCACCTCAATTATTTTTATGTGCACAATTTCAATTAAAGCATTTGTTTAGAACTCAATCATTTATTTACTATACTTTAATTATATAAAATCTAAAAACAAGCAGCAAAGTTGATGATAATTATTGACAAAATATTTATATCTTCATAGTGTTAAGATCTAATTACTAGGGATCAAATAGTCCTTCTTAGAACTTTTGTTTGTATAAAAGCTGTTGAGATTTTGGAATACTCATATCATCCAGCTTTAATAGATTACTAGCATCCATTACCCATGATTCACTATGGTATCTAGAATTTCAGGTGATTTAAATCTATTAATCTAAATCTTATATTATAGCTAGCAGAACCTGACTGACATTTTCCTGTACTTGTATTAATTTATATAAAAATGGATAGTCTGTATATAATCTAGAATATATAATACGTTGGGTAAAAATATGGAAAAATAAAGGATGGCTCATACTAATAAAAAATCTATTATTTTTATTGGTATGAATAGATAATTAACTATATAAATTTTTTAATCATAATTTATGTAGTGAATTATGCTTTTGACTATTCCATTTGCTATATAATTGAACCAACTTAAAATAATTAAAAACTAGTAATAACATCTAGTGTAACACAAGTGGGTTAACAATATTTTTGGTTTTCTGATTAGGTGTATAGATGTACAGAGTTTCTGGATTTCCTACTCTGGAGCAAGCAATATATAGTTGACTATGCAAAAAACATAAATTTTCTAAATTTAATCTGATGATGCACAGCAACTGCCCTTGAGCTTTATTGATTATCATTTCAAAAGTAAGATGCACAGAAAAGTGTAGTTGTTTAAATGTGAAGGGCAAATCAGTGGGAATCATTGGAATGCATAATCTCAAAACATCTTCTCCTTTATATTTGCCATTAATTATTGTTGCTTCAATCACATTAGGCATCAGTTTTTTCATAGAAAGTCTGGTTCTGTTGCACAACTTCGGCAGGTTTAGATTCTGAAGGAGCAGTATTGGTGAGCTAACTTTCTAAGTTAATATGTGCGGTGGCATTCTAGGAGGCTCCACTAATTTGAGAAATTTGACTAGATAAAATTACAGCTTGTCCTGTTCTGTAACTGTGTCAATAAATTTGTATAACTGCACAGAATTTCCAGTTGAATCTTATTATTAATTTGATTGACATCATTTTTTTGGGCTAAGATTGCTCACTCATAAAGCCAATTATGATTCCTGAAGTTATTGGTAATGTTTGGGAAAACCTTCTTTTCAAGTTCTTCAATTGATGGCAGAAGTTGACAGAAGTTTGGTGGGAATGATATATTCTGTGTTACAGGATCAACTGGAAGTTTGCCATCACCTATATCTAAATGGTTTTTGGAAAATGTTTGTGCAGAAATATGTATAAGTAAATGCACACACATATTGGTTGACAGTGTAATTTTCTTCACATGTCTCCAGAGAGCCAAATTCCTCAAGCATGCGTTCAGATCATCTGATGGTGTTGATCTTGGAATGATGGGCAAAGTTTAATGGAAATCACCAGTGAGCAGTATCAGAGCTCCACACATTGGTTGTTGATCACTTTTGAAACCTTGCAGAGTATGATCAAGTGCCTCGTCCTTTCTTATAAGCCATGGTAAATTCATCCCAAATAATGAGTTGGCATGTTTTCAATACAGTTGCCAATCCCAGATGTTTTTCCAATGTTGCAAAGAGTATCTGCAGCTAGATTTAATAAATGGTAGCTTGAGAGCCAAATGTGCCATGTGTTCTCCATCAAGTAGTGCTGCTGCAATTCTTAATGATGCTACATCCAGAGCAATCTCATGATTTATTCAAATTTTGGCAAGTATAAAATTGAGAAAAAAATGTTTTTCTTATGCCTCCTGGTGCATCAAGAAAGTGAAGTCCACCATTTGCACCTTGTACATTCTCCATAACTGTGTTGTACGCAAGTTGTTGGTCATTTTTAAGAGCCTTTTCTGAGCCTCAACATAAACTTGTAGCACATCAACGTTATATTGTTATTCTTGCAATTCATCTCTATCAACAACATTGTTTCTGTCATGTTCTGATGAAAATAGCCCAAGCTGATTATAAATTTTGTTTTAATTGACATACACATATTCTCAAGTGATATCATTGCTTCATTGAAGATGTCTTCTAAATACTGTACATCCAGGCTGGGGTTGTCTCTGCATGCTTGGAGAAGTATGTCTTTGCTCATGCTCTCAATGTGTTTTTCCCATAAATCTTTTGGATCAGAAGGCGCACAGGTTGCCAAAATTATGGTGAACAGGGTTCATATTTGGTGAGCATGATGTGTTTCAGATGTTTCTGTCAATGTATTGTCCCAATGTTGATCATTTTTTAGCAAACAAAGTTTGAAACATGCTTCTCTGTATGTCAGACATACTTGATCATTGATGGTTTTAATTGCTTGAAAAAATGTTGGTTCTTTGACCACATGAAGCAGCATTTGCAAATAGTAGCATTCACAATTATTTAAATGAACAGTATATACTAATACCAATGTGCCAGTAGAAAATATGCCAGATATTGAATTCCTGGTACCTCATTTTTTTCTGCAAAATTTCTTCATCAATTGATTCCAAGGGTAATAGTGCAGGTCTTCATGATACAGCAACGTTTTTGTGAGTTCATCAGTTGCACACAATTAAAAAAAGCAATTAACGTTGTTTGGAAAATCTTTAGCTCTCTGGGGTGCGTTCTCTTCCATGAAGTAGACTCATTGACCATTTTCCAAGTGAACACTGAGATGCATGACAGCGGGAAAGCGTTCATGAATGGCAAAACCAAAAATTTGCCATACAGCTTCATTACTGTTAGTATAACATCTCATTTATAATTGTTTACCTTCATTGACGGGTGCTCTGGGATTTTTAAGTAAAAAACTGCCATATTGATGCCTTTATTAACATATTTACATATGTATTTGATTGACTTACCTGAATTGAAAGACTCTACATTGATATGCGCATTATATGATCTTGAAAGCATAGGAGAGTAGGGCACAATCCACTGGTTATCAATTTCTAAATCAACAATATTGATTTTAATAATTGTTGTGTGTCCTCCATCATCTGGTTTTCATTCTCTGTACAGCGGATAACCATTGCCACCAGTTTGTGTTTTTGGTAACAGCTGACGTGGATACTTTTTGGTACATTTTTCATTTTTCATGTATGTCAAATATAGGTTATATAGTCCACATGGTCTGTAAATAATATTTTTGACAATTTGAAAAAATTATGGGTCTTCTTCTGGATTGGGCAGCTCAGTAGTAATGATATCATCAATTTGAGTTTTACAATTTTTTTAACCAACTAAACTAAGATATGAGCATTTTGTAGACCTCTTTTCTGCCATTCAATGGAATACATCCAGCAGCAAGTTTTTCCATATATATGGTTCTTAGTGATGACATCCATGAAATGTATCAATTTTTGTTTAAAAAACTCTCACTGTGAGGTCATGCTGATGGGATAGTTGCTGGACATGCAGAATTAAATTTTAATTTAAGTCAAAGATGGATTGCATGTGTATGCGATGAAAAATTTGGACATCCATATTTGTGAACATATGTAAGAGCATCTTGAGCTTATTCATGCATGTGTCTTGGACTTCCAGTATATAAGGCCAGAAGTATAAACATTTGTCCAATGTTAGAAACATTTCCATCCTTTGCAATTGCATCTCACAAATGAATATACTTTTTGACTCTAAGCTTTGATTGATTGTAACAAACATAATTGAACCATTCGCTTTTGACTTTAATGTATATATCAACAATGAATTGTTGGAAAAGTTGATGAAACTTCCTAATGTGGTTGGATTATTGGGCTTGAATTATGATATGGTATGCATAAAAATCCATACAACTGACATTTTTCATTGTTGCAGCACCTGTGATGGGATGAGTTTAATACAATTTGAGATGATATCCATCCTCTTCTTGTAGAAACAGTATTGGATATTGAAGTGCATCATACAATTGGTGTGTTTCAGAAACACGTTGCTTGGTTTGATCTTGTCTGCTGATAACAACATCTCACTTGGTAATTTTTAAAATTTACAGGTTTTGTGAATTGTTCATGACTGATAACCAAAGTTTATAACTTCACTGGTTTGATGTTGTACAATCTTTTGCGTTGTCTGATAATAATATATTTGATTGATAATAGTATGGAGACTATTATCTGTAGTTGAATAAATCACTAGTGTTGGGTCCAACGCTTGACCAGTATTCCTCCTCAAAATACTTAAGATGTTTTCAATAGGTTTTCATTCCCTTATATCACCTAAATTAATCCATTCTCAGATCCTTATCTATGGCTTTTCTCTGGTGACACAAAGTCAGCAGCAATTTCCATCTCAGCTCAGCTTCTCTTCTCTGGATCTTCAATCCTTACTCTTTATCCTAAAGAGTTCTCCAATTAAAGCACACAGCAATAATTTCCTTGAAGAAGAATAGAACTAGTGATGAATTCCGGTAATTACTGTGGGGAGTAATCTGGTAATTTACTCTAGTGAGTAATCTGGTAATTACTGTTTTTATTAAGTTAATTTCTTAGGGAAATTTATAGTGGGAAAATAGCACCCAACCCTCAGTTGGCCCCTCATCAATGCAACGCAGCTGTTGCCATTAAATTACCCATCAACATCACTAGTGATGGTCTTTCCATCCTGTCTAGGATTCCATCATCAGACATCCTCAAGACCTAAAATGGAAAGAGTCAGAAAATGTTTTCCTAACGATTTTCTCTTGATCCTAGAGTACTAGCTATATTTGGCAAATGAGCTTCTTTGGTAATAGGACTTGTTACCCATTAAGGCATGTCACAAACCACCTGATTGATTTGCTAGTTGCAGGTGGCATCACTCACCTTGCAACTTGATCTTTAAATTTCCAATTGTTCAGTGATGAACCCCAACTGATCCTAATTGGTGCAACTGATATTTAATCATCAATCAACTATCAGATTCCCCATTTCATTGGCAACTCTGTCCAATGAGATCTTAAGCATTCATCAGGATTGATCACTGACGGATCTGAACCAGGTAAAATACCTAAAATCTCCTGAACATTGTTAACCCAACATCAGGGCCAACTGATATCCAATTCACTTTGCTATAGGTAATTATCTCCTAGCAACTACTGTTAATCTAGACAGCTGGGAATATGGGTAAAAGTCCAACAGATATCTCTGTTCTGAAAATAACTGCTGCTACTTCAGGGGCCATAGGAGCATTGAAGCATCTTTCATGCCCATTTGATGGCATTTTATCTGCCCTAATAATGACTTTCAAATCATCCACTCTCACATTCTCAAATGCAGATTTAAAATCTTTGACCAATCAGTTGTGCTCAGGAATAATGCTCATAATTCAGCAATAATTTTCCAATCTGTTGCTTCATTAAATGTGTATTTTCAATCAATCTCCTCCTCCACATTGTCCATAAAATATTTTTGCAAAATTCTGGATCTTCTTTGGGTATTGGAAGAAGTAAACCAATCTGATGATACACTTGTCCTTGCACTTTAAATGTGGGCATGAAATTACCATATCTCACAATATTCATCGCTCTAAACAATGTCATTTGAAATCATGGGTTTTATTTCTGAATATGCATTAAAAAGTTTATGAACTCTCAAGTAGCTCCAGCTATGTAAGTTAGAAGTGGCTCTGGTGGCTCAGTCAGTGGTAAAAAATTGACTTTGCCATTGGAGCAACACATGCCAGGCGTTTCTTTCTAAAACTTCAAAGCATGACAATGTAAGAACAATGTAGCCATTGGACCAATGACAACATTGTATTGCATTCTGTAATTGCAGTATATTTTCATAATTAAATGCTGCTTTCTTGAAATTGATTCTCATTATTGATCAACTTTGCTGTGAGTGTTCAGCTTCATGCCATGTGTCTCACTCTTTGGGTGTTGCAGCAGCTCTTGAAGTAGAGCTCTTGCTCAAAGATCTGAAACTTGTACATCAAGCTGTTAGGTTGTTTCAGCAGCTCTGAAATAGAAGATCACACTTTCAGGTTTTTAACTTGTGCATCTTGTTCTTCAGATTTTTCAGCAGCTCTTGAAGTAGAAACTCTGATAAGGTCAGTTTCCCAGCGTGCATCTCACTCTTCAGATGTTTTAGCAGCTCTTGAAGTAGAGGCTCTTATCCAGTCAGTTTCTCAGTGTGCATCTTGCTCTTCAGATGTTTCAGCAGCTCTACTAGCTGAAAGTTGCCGCACATATCTGGTTGATCTTCCAATAGATGATTTTTTTGGGTGGCATTTAAAATAATTCTAGTATTTAATGTTTGGTGTTGGATTTTAGGTTTTGTAAAGATGCTATCTAATGCATTTTTGCACCTAAACTCCAACAACTTGATTCAGGGGAAGATTTCACCACTTGTAATAAAAATAATAAATTAAAAAGGTTGATTTTTCATAAGTTTTTACTAAGTGTAATATCAGAGGATAAGAAGAGAACCCTATTTATAAGTCAATGCTTGAATTTAAATTAAATTGGTGCCTGGACCAAGATAGGCATCAATTCAATATTAGCTTTGAGCCAAATTAGGAAATATGGACGTTCAACCTATTGGAGCTCTCAAATATCATCTTGCTTTGACAGAATAGCTGATAGAGAGTTGAAAGTAGGTAAGACATGTCCATAAGGTAGTGATTTTATATATAAGCTAATCACCTTGGGAAAAAATTGTTGTACCTTGTAGGACCCTCTTCAAAGCTATAAGAGGGGATGTTCATGGCATAAGTGCTCAAATTATTGTACTAGTGAGCTGGGGAGGAACCTCCAATGAACTCCCCAGGTTTTTCTGCATAGTCAGGGAAATTTCCTTACCCAAACTCACCCTATTTGCCTGAGTATTATTACTAAGATAATGCCCCAATTTAAAGGGTTTCACCAAGAATTGGCCAGGGTCTTTTAGCCAATTTTATCCAAATTTTCATCCTGATTTTTCACTATAAAGCTCATAATACATTATCAGACTTGTAATTGTTTGACATTTGGTGACAGATGAGGCATCCAAAGATAGTTGAGCTGTGTGTGACCTAGATATCATTTGCTTATAAACAAAGGAACAATGGATATGTATTTCAATACTTAACTTTTAACACAATCAAGTGTAAAAGGTATTCCATCTGAAACTCACTTACCAAATACTAATCACAATCACTATTTTATATATAGATAAAAATACCAACATCTATTTATATATATATACAAAATTTTTAAATTTATATTTATTACTATGGTGGCTCATCATTTTTTACTTGAACTTTTAATATTAGCTTAACTATATAGATAGTTCAAATGATACAAAAGTATTAAATAAAAGGGATTGTGCTAGGATTCAAACAACCAACTTTTATAAAACTTAAGTTTAAGCCAAAAACTGAGCTGATTATGCTTGAGGAGGTATTTGTAAAATCAATTGGGTTTTTGATTCAGTTTTGATTTGGATTAACTTGCTAATTAGCCAAATGACCACTAACCACTTAACAAAACCATTTAAGATCAAATCAACCAAATACTTACTGCTCAGCCATAAAATTATACCAATTACTATCAAAAACATATAAGATTTTTACCTATTATATATAAAACTTTTTATTTTACTATGAAAATAATAATTTTTAAAATTCATAAACCTTCTCCATGATAAATACTTATATGTGCCAACTAATATGGTGATTGGTCAAACAGTGTCAGAATCTATAGCTATCAAATATATATACCAACATCCATTTTTATATATATAGATAAGTACATATCTGTTTGGTTTGCTGGGGTTTGCTTTGTAATAAGTAACCTATAGCAGATGTTAGTTATTGCTGCATGGCAACTATTATTTGGGTTTTTTTCTCTATAGAACATAATCTATTTTGGAATTCAAGGCCAGTGAAATAAATGTTCTGCCAGGGAAATACCAAAAAATATTTTTGAGAAGTTCAATTGTTGGTTTATCAAAAATTAAACTTTTTTATGTAAATCAATCAGGGTTTGTCACCAATTGATAGGGTGTTTTACAGTTGCTGAAGTGTTGCCAACAGCTTTATTAACAGTAACTTGTAGGTTATCCTGAAGTAATGTGACCTGCTTTAACAGGTAAATGGTCCCATTACCTAAGCAGTTTACTAGCTTTAAAAAGTTAAACTGCAAGGATTAGATAAAAGTGTTAGGATATTCTATTTTAGAATCTAACCTGGAAAGGGGTCATAGTCTAGTTAGCAGCAGAAACTAGCTAGATAGATGAAGTGATTATCATTTTAGATAACTACTCAGAATTAATTTATTAGCAATAGATGCTGTTCCTATTAGGGTACCAATGGAAGAGTTGGGTGCTGGATTCTATTATAAACCCCTAGTTTATTTTATCAAAACAACATTATAAAGTTTAAAAGATATTTAGATAGTTATATAGATTTTGTATTGTTCTCTCATATAAGAGTTGAAAGGATAGTTTTCTTTATTTATATTTTCTCTCAAGGTCTCAAGATCACATTTGTAAAGTGTGAAAGGAAAAGAATCCTTTATTTAGATTCTATTCAAGTACTTTTTAATAAGAGTTGTATAGATAGTTTCCCTTTTCTTAAAGTGCCAAGTTACCATAAGGAAAAGCATCAGCACCTGTATAGTGGTGAATATCTAAGAAAATTTGATACCATTAGATATGAAGAACTCAACTGGATAATTGTCTTCATACAATTATCACTGTAACCTTTAATATTTAGTCAACAATAACACAAGCACACTTTAAAACTGTGCAGCAAATCCCAAAAAAGTTTATATGTGGTGCTTACTGCAGGGTAGTTGAGTTTTCAGGTCAAATAGCATATTAAAGTTATTGGAAAGATGGTATTAAAATGAAGTGTAGAGATTATTTGAGCTGGAGACAGTGAACAAGTATATAGTAAATTTAGCATCTCAATTCAACTTGACTACCTTGTAACAAGTAACAAAAACTGAGATGGAAACAGAGCAGGTCAATAAGGTCATAATGATCTATATGGGAAGCGCACCTCCTTGAAGCAAAAGGAGAATGAAGTAATTAAGGAATTTATATTTTAGAAGGCTGCTTAGGAAGCAGAAAAAGATCAAATTCTACTAGGTTCATGATGATATAATGCAAATCCTAAAGTGGTTATAAGACCTTGAAAATCACAAGTGCAATTTCACTCAGGTTGAGACAGATGTAGCTGATAACAATGTAGTTGAGGAAAGTTCTTTTGATAAAGTGAAACTCCCAAGAAACATGCCTGGAACTTTTGCAGCACTTTTGGAGATGACTCCTGAGAAAACCTTTTTAGCCATTGGGGTTACTGTTAAGTACCCCCTCACAGTAGTAACAGAAGAGTTTCAAAGTATGTCAGAACTAGCTATCTTCCAAAAATATAGTACCCCAGTTTTTCCCCCTACCTGAAATGATGACTTTTGAGTATAGTAACCATCATAAAGCAGTAACTGTTATTGTAAGACTTTCCACTAAGAGCAAGAAGCCAGGTGGTGCCTAATACCCTTTTTTTAGATAAGAAAGGCTAATTTTATATTTGTGAAAATTCATATACTTGCGGCCACCCCAATCCCCCTCCTGCCTAGCACTTAGTATGTTAAAAAGATTAATATCATGTGCAGAGAAATCCCTTAACTCTACCAAAACGTTAGAAGTACCCCAGGTAAGTCTAACAATACCACCTACCATTTCTCACAAATTTGGAAAATTCAAAACCTGATGCTTTTATAATGTCTCAAATTTAAAAGTTCAATTTTTCCTAATGATCATTGAAAATTCTAACCCTAATTTTACCCTTCTCCCAATATTCACTGATATTACTTTCCAATGCTTTTTAAAATCTGCTTTCAATTTAGCACTGATCTTCCAAGGATGAAGCACGCCTTAATTTGGAAAAATTTTAAAAAATTTTAAAGTAAGCTAAATAGGGGTCAGCTAATCATGGCATACCCTATCACCTCCCCTAACCTCAGTTCTCATGCCACCTTCTGAATTACCTCTACCTCAGTTCTCACGCCAAACTGTGAACTGACCCTTTCCCATAATCATGCACCCTGAAAATCTGAATCTGGAGAAGATGCTGACCCCAAAGCCGCAGAACCTAAAAACAAAGTTAAAAACTAAAAACCTCTTTCTTTATATAAAAACCAGTGCCCTTACTACTGAGGGTACTAGTCTATTTCACTTTCCTATTTTTTGTTTATTTTCATTAAAAACTTTCCCTCCCACCATTTAATTGTCATTTTCAAGATTTTTGAGCATTATGGCGCCCATTTAGCCTTTTTTGGTGCAGCTGAGGAGATGGCGCTCCCTTCATTAACTAGAGGGCTTTGGGGCCACCTTGACAAAAGTTGTTTGGCTACTCTGGTGGCTGATTGGAACCCATCAGTGTGAAACTAGAGCTAAGTTGGGCTCACCAAATCTTAACAGTAATGAACTAATTAGACACCAATTTATAGATCTGGTGTTACCCTCATCTCAGCAGGGATAATTTGGACATATGAAGATGCCAAAGAAGACCTGCAGTTGGGCCCACTTCTGTGGTGCTTAGATTCATGCAGCCCCAGTGTGATGAGGGCAGTACCCCAGGTTTCATCCCACAAAGTTGCCTGCACTGGGTGCCCTAACAGGAACACAAAACTCAAAGA
>JAKSZP010009845.1:0-46397 GCA_022478985.1 Massospora cicadina | reverse complement strand
TCTGTTATCAAAACCACTTGGTCTGAAGTTTATTATGTGTGGTTTGCTGTTGGGATATTCCTAACCCTGACATTCCACCACCATTTCGTGGTATCCTATTTCCCAGCTCCATATCAAGTCATACAGTCGGCAATGCCTCTGGCATACTGGCTTGCTTTCTGGATGCTTATGCATCCTGACTGGCAGGTCGGTCTAAACTTTTTCTGCTGTTTCCATGACACACTCCCAACGCCAAGGACATTGAAACCTTTGCAGTGGAAGCAACTTGGGAATCCCTTACCCAATCTGAGGATCTGATGGGTGACTCAATCTCACCTGACCTTTGCAACCAAGCCCCAATTGGAACCAATTTGGTCTCCAACCTACCTGAAAATTTTTTTTGACCCAAACGTTGATGCACCAAACTTATCCACACTGCAAAAAATTTGTTTGACAGTGGGGAAACTAAAAGTGAAGGCAAAAGCCAATGTGAACCTGTCTGCTAAAATTAACAAATCTTCTAATAGCATTGCTGCAAACACCTGCGCCGTTGTGAAGGCCTGTGGGGATCCAGAGGAGGCTGGTGGGCCTGGGTGCCCACCCCCTCGCACCTAAGGTACAATGGGGGAAGCCTTCACTTTAGGGACGTTGAATATCGCTGGACTCAAGGCCTCACCATCCTGGGCTAGGAAACTGAGTTTTTTACAAAAAAAATTTACCCATGGACATCCTGGCCATCTAGGAGTCCTACTGTCCACTAGGTTCTGAGGATGCTTAGAAAACCATGCTCCTCCCTTCCATATCCTTCTGGTCTGAGCACTGTGGGGTGCTTGTTCAGAAAAACAATTTTTTTTTAATTTTTATCATCTGTATACTTCCTCAATGGCTAAGTCCTTGTTGTCACATTTTAATGGGCTGATGTGGAGCACACCATCATCAACATTTATGCCCCAACCTGTGCATGAGAGCGCCGAGAATTTTTCTCATTGGTCAAATCCCTTCCGTTACCCCCTGACCCTTTTGTAGTTGGTGACATGAACTGTTGGTTAAACACAACCACGGACCGTTGGCCTTCCTCATCCCACGCCCCTCAGGGTCATGTAGAACTTCGCGTTCTAAAGGCCACCCTTGGGTTGATATATGCGCTGCCATGGCAAGCTCTGCTGCTTGAGAACATGACGCGCCCCCACATCCACAACGGCCAATTAAGGTCCATGTCCTGCAACAACCTTATCCTCGCGCCAGTGAAATTTTGATCCCATATTTCCCACTTCCACACATCAAAAATTGATTTCTCCAACCACTGGCTGGTCTCAATAACCTACCACATACCCATCACAGTGGCTAGGGCTCCACATTGGTGCAAACTCCGCCCACTTGAACTCACGTTGTCAGGATTTTCCACATGGGTGGAATCAGCAACTTCAACAAAAGAGTTTATTACACCATTTTTTGTGGACCCAATTTCCACATGGTCAGCCTTCAAAGCGGATACCATCTGCCACGCTCGCCACCTCTCCTCCTGACGCTCATGAGCTACATCAGCTGTCATCTCGTGCGCTCTGGCAGAGTTGGCACACCTGGAGTCCAACATCCCAGCCACGGGCTACAGCCCTGCTTGGGGCCAGAAGTGGGCAGAAGCAGCTGCCCACCTCAACGTGCTTGAAAGGCAACACAAACATTGGGTTTGTGTTCAGTAAAGGGCCAAACACATTACAGAGTGTGGCACGTGCTCCGCTTATTTTTTAAAAATTCTTCACACTGCGCCAGAGCATGGCCTGCACACAGGTGCAGAGGTCGGATGATTCAGTCGAGATATGCTGGCTGAAGTGGCAATCAAAATACAAAAGTATTACTATGAGTTGTACCAATCTGATCCAATTCAGCCAGCCAAAATGGCGAAATTTTTTGGTAGCACTCACATCTGCACCGTTTCCTAATACCCAGAGTTAATGAATTTGATTACTCTAGACAAACTCTGGTTCACTGTCCGCGGTGCATCAAATTGAAATGCCCAGGCCATGATGGCATTCCGTATGAGTTCTATAAGAAGTACTTCATATATCTATCCCCACTGCTGCTTGCCTCCCTTAACCAGAGCCTTCTGGATACGCGCCTTCTACCAGGAGGGCAAGAGGCCTTCACCATCACACTCTTCAAGAAAGGGGATAAGCTAAACCTAGCCAACTGGCGCCCCGTTTCTTTAACTAACATGGATACAAAAATTTTAACTAAAACCATGGCTAACCGTCTAGGGATTGTAGCCTCTGCCACTATCTCCACAGAACAATTCGGTTTCATACCCAGAAGGTCAATTTGGGACAATGTGCACTCTGTGGCTAACGTATGGCAGTCCACAGCCTCCGGGGCACTAGTATTCTTGGACCAACAGAAGGCATATGATAGAGTAAACTGGGAATACCTCAGGGCCTGCCTCCACCAATTCCGCTTACCCCCTCGCTTCATCAGCTGGGTGATGATGCTTACGGAATCTGCAACAATGGCAGTGAGTGGCCCTGGCTTCCTCACGGAAGTAGTCCGCCCTCAAAGGGGCCTACGCCAAGGGAACCCCCTTAGCACACTTCATATAACTTCAGCCTTGATCCACTACTTTGAAACGTGAATGCCCGCCTCACTGGGGTCCATGCACTAGGCCAAGCCCCAGTCAAGATGATGGCGCTTGCAGAAGATTGTGTGGTTGGGGTGTCTAATAATCAAGATGCACGCGTGCTTGAAGCTCTCATCCAGGAGTACTCCCAGGTAAGTAATGCTGCACTGAACGCCTCCAAAACCAAATACATCCTCCTTGGTCAGTATCAAACCTGATGGGCCCCAGCAATCAGTGCCCAGCCTGGCCCATCTGCTCACACACGTGCTCGCCTTCCCTGCTCACCCCACACCGCCCCACTTGTGCTCCCCTTCATGCCACGCCCTACCATAGGGCCTGTCCGCCATCTGGGCGTGTGGGTGGAGGCAGGCGGGTATGCCTCAGCAGTAATGGAAAGTCTTATTCTAGACAACGTGACAAAGTGCATCGCCTCCCTCAGAGCCCACCCTACTTCCCTTACTGGCAGGGTTGTTTTATCCAACTCTATGCTCCTCTCCAAAGTCTGGTTTGGAGCCCATGCCATCGCCTTCTCCCCAGGTTTTTCAAATCTATGTATGCCCTTCTACAAGGGTGGCTCTGGTCAGGCCGCCCACCGCCAGTACAGCTTGAGGTCATGTTTGGCCCTTGCCATCAAGGTGGCATGGACCTGCTTGACTTTAAAGCCCATGCTGCCAAGATCCTGGGCACCTGGATTGCGGCCATCACCACCCCTATGCTCCCCTTCCAACACTGGTCCCGCACAGCCCGCTCCAACTTCTCCCATGCCCTGGGCCTTACTGATCTGTCAAACCTCACTTCTTGACGAAACATCTGGCTTCCCACCCATCGGCCACAGGTCCTCACGGTACTAAAAACCACTTCAAACGAATCCTCCTCTCCATGTAGAGCGCTGAGTGGAGAATCATATCTGTGGACACACAGCCCAGAGAGGCCGCCCTCTCCTCAGTTCACATAGGAGGTACAGGGGCTACCCATTCAAGATGGCTTGATCCCAAATGGCCCCATGTCCTATCCAGGGTAGACTACCTGGACATGATGAACATCCCTTATTCCCTTGAGACCCAGAAGACTATTTGGAAATACGCACACAACCCTCTGTTACAGCCTCATATTTGTTCCCATGTGTGGCGCTTCCTGAGGCAGGTGTACCATATGGCTGAGCGCTCTAACGCTTTACACTCATCCTGCATCATGTGTGGCCAGTATGGAACGCTGTTCCACCGCCTGGAGAAGTGCCCTACCTCTGAAGCGATATGGCGCAAAGTTCAACGTCTGCTTGGCCAGGATCAGGCACATCCCTTAAATCTGTCAAAGGATATGTTTGCTATATCCATGGTATCCCCTCTTCCACCCTCCATCCGTGCTCTGGTGGTCACAATCGCCATGTGGACTATCCACACAATTGTCTTGGATGCCATCGCAGGCTCCACCCCCACCCTCCCAGAAGCTGTCCACAGATTCCAGTCCCATTTGATGGACCACTTTCAAGTGTGGATGTTTGGATACCTTCCACCGCGTTGCCATCAGCTGGTCTCCTCCTAGTTCCCAGTTTGGTTCATCAACTCAGACCCTTTTCTCCACACATGTTCAATTGTGGTTAAAACCCCTTTACACGTTCCCTCCTCCTCACCATAGTGGCGTTCCCACTGGCAACAAGAGATAGCATCGCTTCTCTGGGGTGCCTTCCTGTTACTAAGTTTCATTTTCTTTGTGTTTACATTTGGAAGTGTCCATCCCCTGGTCAGCCTTCCCCGCAATAAATTTAAATAGAACAAGCTATATTCAAAGGTAAATTTAAGCAAGAAAATTTATTTAAGCTCACTTCAGTTTGAGCCTCTTGCTACTAGGTAAAGTTGAGTCAGTTTTTTGGTTTATTTCTCAAGATTTACACCACATAAATACAAGGCAAGATGATTATAACTTTTTGAAACTTTACTAACAACCTAAATTAATAGATTATTATTCTGTTATCAATATCAACAAATGTTTAATTTCAAAGGTAATTTAGTTTTTAGTTATTATAAGGTTAAAATTTCTCAGGAACTTTGGGTAGGAGTGACTATGACTGTGTTGGCATTGCACATCAATGCCCCAAACTGAGATACCAAATAGCAAGGTGATCCAGAGGAGTTTATGGCCTATTATACGCCATGCATGGAGGTTTTCTGGGTTTTATCCTCCTTTCCCATTATTTCAAATCCCTTTCATTTCACTGGTGCGGTATTGTCCCCAGGTTGGCTCACCTCAAATAAAAAAGGTTAAAATTCCTTAAATTCTTTTCATAGAGTCAAAGCTTACCTGTTGCCAATCAGATCTTAGATTTTGTTAGCAGAGCAACTTAAAACTATACAATCTAGATTTACTACCCTTCACTTTTGCAAAATAACAGCCAATCTGAGATATATAGAATAAAAATTGAGGCAAAAATTAATTTTTCAATTCTGATACTATTCATTAATTCTATAGATGATTTGACATCAAATAATTTACTTTAATTAATATATAAAGGTATTTAAACTTGCCCATGAATTATAACCCAATAAACAATATAAAAGTTAAGCTCCACTGATGAGCTTGACATTAGTTATTGATGTATATTAATTCCATAAAGCTTTTAACAATATTAATGCATAAATAGCTAGCATATTTTTAGATAAGCATATCCATTTTTTAATATATAGATAGACTCAGTATTATAATATGTAAATAGTTCAAATCATTATTATTTTAGGGATGATACCCCCATTTAAATTGTAATACTATAAATTTTAACTCAAAGGTAAGCACATTAATAATTCTTAGTCATTTTTTTAAAATATTTACTGTTGTACATTAACCATGATAATTACAGAAAAATAGTTGCTAAATTGTTATTTTCAATATCCCCACTTAAATTTGCAAAATTATAATTTCAACTCAAAGGTAAGCACTTTTTAGTTTTATGGTTATTTATGATTTAGAAAAAAGATTCTCTAAATAGTTGTTTTCATTATCCTCATTTAAGTTCCAAAATTATAATTTTAATGTGAAGGTAAGTATTTTTTAGTCTTTGGTTATTTAAGATTTAGTAAAAAGATTATCTAGATAGATGTTTTCATTACCCTGAGTTAATCTACAGAACTATAATTTTACTAAAAAGTTAAGTATTTTTTAGTTTTAGGCAATTAAGATTTAGGGAAACATTTACTAGGTTGGTGTTTTAGGTTATACCCACTTAATTTCAAAAGTGTAATTTTGATGCAAAGGTAAGCACTTTGTGTTTTTTGTTATTTAGGATTTAGGAAAACATGTATTAGATTGTCATTTCCATTATCCACGCTTAAATTGCAGGTCTATAATTTTACTGCATAGATAAGCATGTTAAGAGCTTTTAATTGTTTAAAATTTGGCAAAAAGATTCTCTAGATTGATGTTTTATTATTCAACTCTTAACCTGAATAATTACAATTTCAATGCAAAGATAAGCACTTTTTAGTTTTTAGTTATTTAAGGTTAAGAAAACATTTACTGGGTTGTTGTTTTGATTATCCCCACATAAATTACAGAATTGTAATTCTAATGCAAAGTAAGCACTTTTTAGCTTTTATATTCAGGAAAAATATTCACTAAATATTTATTTTTACTAGTTTAGCAGTAAAAAGTAAATTTAGTTAATGAATTTTAGATTTTTGATCACATTGACTTTTAATTTTGGGAGTTGTATTGAGCTTATTTAAGGTAAGCTGTTTATTGGTTTACTTTTTTTTAATATATAGAGCTATTAATTATTAAATTTATTAAAAAGTTTATTTTCAGTATAATCATCTATGATCTAAATTGTTCATTGTTATCTTTTCAAGGTAACTTTTTTATGAGTTTTTATTTTTCACCAGAGTGTTTGTTTCCAGCATGATCATCTGCAATCATATGAAATGATTGCAAACATCTTTTAAGGTAAGTTTTGCTTCTTATTTGGTATTATTTTTAGTAATTTTATTGTTTTTAATTTCAGCATAAACTATTATGATTTTCTGTATTTACTAACATCATCAAGATAATTTTTTTTATTTTTATTTATCTAATATGAAGTAGTTATTTTGCTGATTTTGATTTCACTATAAGCTGTTACCATCCTAAATATTTGCTAATCATTATCAAGGTAAGTTTTGATTTTTTCTTTTTGATCTACTATATTATTAATATATAATTTTCTTATTTTGAGCAGTGATAGATTGGTGGCAAATTAAACTTATACTTATTTTTATCCAGAAAGAGATCTAACAATTAACTAGTATAGTAATTATAAATTTTTGAGAATATTGCCTCTATTCCATTATGACTATGTTAGAGTGTTTGCTCTTTTAATGTTTGGCTTATCCTAATATCTATTTCTTTAAATTCTACTATACTTCACCTAATTAGTTAACCTTGAATAATTATATTTTACTCTGCACTAAAGCACTTAGTCTTATTGATATACTCAGTTTGTTTAAGTTTGTGAGTTTACATTATATTATAGAGCTTTTATTTGAAGCTATGCTACTATTTTTCCAGCTGCAAGGGCAACAGCAAAGCTGTTAGTCTGAGTGGCACAAATGATATTTTTATGGTTTTATACCATACTATTATAAGCATTTTGAACCTTAAACATTGCTCAGAGTTATTTTTATTAGTAATAAGTTAGCTCATAGGCCACAAGGGCAACAGAAAAGCTGTTAGTCTGAGTGGCACAATTGATAGTTTTTCAAGGTAAATGGGGCTCAGTGCATAGCTATGGCACAGATACCGGAAAGAGGTCACCAGCTTAGCTGGTAGCCAAATAAAGGCTGTGCCAGTGAGAACTCATCTTCAACCCACAGGGCTAGGAAGTGAGATTTGCACGTCACTTCTTAGGGTCACCCTTTTAAGCTCAGGGTGTTGTTTTGAGCTTTTTTTCAGCTAAATGATGCAAAACATGATATTATATTTTAATTTGGTATCAGTGATGCTAAGTCTAAATTATTCATAGGAGTCAAAAAGTAAATCTATTCAGGTATAGCTTAGTGATTTTTGAGATTTGAAGCTTACTGTAAGTCTCAGGGAACGTCCTTTGGCTCTTAATCGCTCTATCTTTCCATTCCCAAATAAGAAGATACTGAAGAGGATGGCAGTACCCCTCATCAATCAGGGCGACCTCACCCATGTAGTAGATGAGCGATGGGTAACAGCTCATCCGCTTTGGATCCCACCCCCAATACCCACACTTACCTCAGCAGAACTGTTGTGGGAAATTAGCAAAGTCTGTGCCAAGTTTATCAATTTGAAGTTGGTCAGATTTAATTTCATCTGGCAATCTGGCAGATGTGCAAATTTCAAATGGCTGTAAAAGCACGAAGGATGAGATATCAGCTGGATCACCTGATGGTTCCAATTCAATCTCTAGACCAGTTGAACAAATATTAGGCGCTTTTGATGTAAGTTTGAAGCCCCCAGATAGTAATTTGGGCGCTGCGCCTGATATGCTGCTCTTGACCAAACGAATGGTTAATTGACTGAGCGTGGGTGGGTTGGCCATCCCAAACCCGTTCCCAACCAAATGGACCTGTCCCTATAAGGGATGGCCTTGGGGGATTCCCATCACCTGTTGGGCCAAACACCTTCATGCTAATCATCAGAAATGTAGTTGAGCCCTGGTTTGGACGTTTGAGGTTGAACCAACAGAGACTCAGCCTGCCGCCAAATTTTGTGATGTCAGTTCTCAAAGAATAAGCCCCCATTCCTGAACAATGCGCCAGTCAGGTCGAATTTGTTGGGCCCCAACACCACCCTATCACTACCCAATTGACCACTATTTAATCAGTTGCATGGCACTGAGAAAATTGTTGGTCGATTTTCTTGCTTTCCTTTCCCAATAAAGTTTTACCAAAAGAAAATTTTAATTGTTTGTTTTCCCTCTTAAACCGCATCCCAGATGGCATTTCCCTGGTGGTCCATCGCCCCACACTCTGGGTGGGCATTATCAATTCTTTTGGTCACCATGGCTCCCTCTATCACCAATTGGGCCCAGCGAGTCTGATACTTTTGGTCCTACAACCCCACTCTTGTTAATTTCCAATATCAATACATGGGGATCTTATGGCCCTATGTACAAAATTGGAAAGAGAGAATCAATCTCCATATTGCCCCTAATGAGTTGGCCACTCAAGCCAAGAATCTCGTTGAGACTATCCCAGCAATCCCACCACATGCAGTGGGAACTGATGAGTTGGGGATGGGTTCAGTGTGGTTCGCCATTGGGATACTTCTTACCCTGCTGCTACGCCACCACTTCATTGTATCACACTTCCTGGCTCCATATCAAGTCGCACGGTCAGCAATGCCCCTGGCATTCTGGCTTGCTTTTTGGGTGCTCACGCATCCTGACTGGCAGGCTGGTCTAAACTTCTTCTGCCATTTCCATGACATAATCAAACAACCATTACTTCCAGCCATTTCCGCCTTGGTTTTGAATTGGGCGCTGCAGTGGTTACCCTCTACCAGATGAACGTGCAATCAGTTTTGTGTTATTTGTTTTTTGTTTGTTCACTTTCTGACTTCAGGAGAAGCATCCACTCCATTTTGGGAAACTTTCTTCAAGCCACCCAAGAGGTGCAGACTGCATCTTCTTGTACTTCCTCCGACCTGGGAAAAAGATCATGTATCCCCTCCCAAGAGATTGCCAATCAGGTTCTTGATGCTCTCACCAAAGTACAAATGAGGACGTCAATTGCACTCAGTAATGCTTTGGCGATATCTCATGCCCAACAAAATCTTGTGTTGTTGGACGCCATGGATGGAGATTCCCACCGTTGGGTGAGAAGTTTTTTATGTTCTTTCTCACAAAAGAAGACCCCATTCCCCTGCTGGCTGCTGTATCAGCAGCTTAGAACCCCATGTGTCCCAATCAAATCACTTACTCAGACTACTCCTAAACATGGCTGAAGCCCCTAGTTTGGCTTCTCTGATTTCTAGCTTTCGTGAGCTGGCTTCTGCATCAGATCTATCTACCAATATGCTTCAGGCAGTCTTTAGAGTGAGTTTGAATTCAGTTTCCGCTCACCACGTGGCCTGGTCTACCATTTAAGAATCAGTGGATCAGATATGTGCCACCACAACTACTATTAAAGCGTTACCTCACCACGCTTCCCCACATCAGAAGAGAAACTTTATGATAGGATTTCCTAACAAAGATGTAGACAATGCGCCTGATGCTAGAGTAGCTGTTGAAGTGGATCCCAACCCCTACATAACCCCCAAGTCTGAATTGCTGCTTCTGGAGTCAACTATAAATGACTCTGTTTAAGCCCAGATAGAATAAATGATTTCTCTCACACTTGTACTCCCAATTTTCGCCCCAGGTAAAAACCCTGACCCTGGGATTGACATACCCGCTATCTCTTCAGTCATTCTTGATTCAGCCAAAATTTCCAAATAAACAGAATTCCACTTATTTCCTTGTCCCTATGAGAATCAGTGTCAGTCCTCATCATGTATCCTTCAAAGCTCTGGTGGATACCGGAGCGGTGGGGAACTTCATGAGCGTTGATTTGGCACAACAGTTAAAATTGGACATGGATGTGGGCGCCTCATTAATGGTGGCCTCATCTGCTTACCAGTCTTTGTATGTCATTCGCCGGCCATTACACTTCTCAATCCACCAATATAAAATTTCTGCGATCAGTTTTTAGCCATGCCAAACCTGGTATTCCTGGTGATCTTGGGTGTGGGATGGTGGCGTCATCAACATGTGAAGATTAATTTACAGTCTAATACATTGTCGTTTACCAATGATGATTCAGAGGAGAGTTCCCTTTGATCAACACCCTCAAAAAATACAAGGAACCAGCTCTATCACTACCTTGGTTACCTCTGCGGGCATCCCAGCCAATTTTCCTGAAATCTTAATGCAATACTGGGAAATCTTTGATATGGAAAAAGTGGACCATCTGTCAAAACATTTCAGGTATGATTGTGGATTTTAAAAAACCATGGAATTGGTGAACATCACCTGCCCGTTGTATCCTCATACAGTGGAGGAAGAGGTCGCACTCAATACCTGGTTGGATGATATGCTAAAAAAGGCTGGTTGTTCAAAGAAACCTCTCCCGTCGCCTCCCCTATTGTATTTGCAAGAAAATCAGATGGATCACTCTGTCCTTGTGTAGATTACGGTCACCTGAACAAAATATCAGTTACAGATCCCTACCTATTGCCCTTAAAACAGACAATCAGTCAGGTGATTGCCAAATCCCATGTTTTTTCAAAATTGGATCTGGTGAACGCTTTCAATCAAATTTGGGTGATGGAAGGCCAGGAATGTTTGACCACAATCTGGATGAGGCGAGGCATTTTTCAATTTCGCGTAATGCCCTTAGGGTTGAAAAATGCTATTGCTACGTTTCAACGAATGATTGACAACACGTTAGGGGATTTCTGGTTCTCTTGTGCTATTGCATACATCAATGATATCCTTGTCCATTCCCAAACCTCCAAACAACATGCTATTGACTTAGAAGCAGTGGTGTCCGCCCTGCATAAAGCAGGGTTGTTCCTCAAAGCTTCCAAGTGCAAGTTTTATAAGGAAGAGGTTACCTTCCTCAGAAACCTAGTTCTCAAAGAAGGTGTCG
This sequence comes from Massospora cicadina, assembly GCA_022478985.1. Taxonomy (NCBI): domain Eukaryota; kingdom Fungi; phylum Entomophthoromycota; class Entomophthoromycetes; order Entomophthorales; family Entomophthoraceae; genus Massospora; species Massospora cicadina. The sequence goes on along the minus strand of JAKSZP010009845.1, from coordinate 35,186 downwards.
CTATCCCTCCTAACAAATTAGATGCAGTCTGAGAATGGCCAACTCTGACTACACAGAAGCAACTTTGGAGTTTCTTGGGAACTATCATTTTTTTTTTAAAATTTTCCCCCACACTTTCTCAGTGGCTGCTCTGCTCCATCCCCTTACTGGGAAAAATGTACCATTTTGTTGGACCCCCAAATTCAGCAGGCTTTTGAATCAATCAAAGAGGTGTTCATGTCTCCTCCCATTTTGAAACATGCTGATCCCACCAAACCATATATCGTCATATGTGATGCTTCATCGGTAACAGTGGGCGTGGAGCTGCTTTAGGACCATGACGGTCTTGAACATCTGGTCACTTATTTTTCCTGAAAATTCACTACTAAGGAGCAGTCTTGGGCCATTTATGACAAGGAACTGGCAGCTGTTGCATGGGCTTTAACTCATTGGTGATACCTGTTACAGGGTGCTCATCACGAGCTAACAATTTGCACGGATCACCAGCCTCTCTTGTATTTCCGCAAACCTCAAAAATTAGTGCACTGGCAGGCCTGAACCTATCAGGACCTGTATAGTTTCAACTTCAAATATGAATTTGTCAAAGGTGCGCTCAATGTCCTCCCTGACTTCTTAAGTCATAGCCCTGCTCACTGTCCCTTGGAATCTGAGGAAGTAGATCTCGTTACTGTGATCCCTGCCACTCAGATTCTGTTGATTGTTCCCTCCATTGTTTCCTCCGCTGTGTTGTCTCCCAACAAACCATTATTGGCCCAAGTGTTGGCCGCTCAAATGGCTTTCCCTGAGGTCGTGGAGTTGGTCGAGCAGTTGATGAACTTGAGTCCCAAACAATCCCTATATTCTTTAGAAGAGGGGCTCATTTACTTCCATTCTCATGTGTGGGTTCCCCCCTTCGCCCAAAAGTATTCCGCGCACACCATGATCCTCCCACAGTTGGACACCCTGGTAACAAGAAATGCATCAATCTGATCAAGCGTACCTTCAATTGGGCAGGACTAACCAAAGAGGTTCCGGATTGGATTGCCATTTGTGTTACCTGCACTAGGGCCAAGTCAGATTGCTCTGGTAAGAATGGCCTCCTACACCCTTTACAGCAGGCGGAAGGTCCATGGATCTCAGTATCCATAGATTTTATCGTCCATCTCCCCTGTTCTAATGGGTTCACAGTGATAATGGTGGTGGTAGATCACATCAATAAATTATCCCTCTTTATCCCTTGCACTTCTGCAATTACATCAGAAGAAACTGCCCATATTTTTGTACGACATGTGTTTTTGATGTTTGGCCTTCCCCAGGAAATTTTTAGTGACCGGGGTACTCAGTTTACTGCACACTTTTGGAATGAACTCCTATTGATCCTGAAGATAACCCCCTGTTGATCCACAGCGTATCACCCCCAGTCTGACGGTCAGACTGAGTGGGGTAATTAAGTCCTCAAACAATACCTGCGTTGCTATGCCACAGCAGCGTAGGGTACCTGGGTCAATGGCTTGCCTCTTGCCCAATCCACATACACTAATGGGACTCACGCTTCCACAGGTTTTTCACCATATGAGGCAACATTTGGTTATAACCCATCATTCTCAGTCAGATCATATTTACGACCAGAAGTTCAAGCTGCCGCAAATCATGCTACCCATATTCGTTCAACTCAAGCCTTGGTATGGGAACACCTCACCAAAGCAATCAATGACTATAAGCGATTCGCGGACTGTAAGCGGCTTTATGGGTAATGATTTTATGGTGGGTTCTTATGTAATGCTTGATACCTGCAATTTATGTATTCAAACCCCTTCCCGCAAGTTCGCCAGAAGCGTTTGGGCCCTCACTTAGTGGAGCAAGTATTGGGTAATGGGGCGTTCTGCCTGAAGCTTCCCACACACTGGAAGAAGTACCCAGTCTTCCATGTTTCCTAGTTGTCGCCCTTCAAAGGTGTAATTCCCATGGACCCAGAACCAATCGTCGTCAATAGCAAGGAAGATGCTGAGGTAGAAGCTATCTTGGCATCTTGCAAATTGCGGCATTCAGTTCAATATCTCATGGCCTGGAAAGGATACCTGTATTATGAAAATAGTTGTGTCAAGGTGCGCAATTGCACGAATTGCATGTCTCTGGTTGAAGCCTTCCACGCATCCCACCCTGAGGCTCCCCATCCCCCTCAGAAAATTGCAACGATTATGGCTATTAAGCTACCTAAAGCACACAAGAATATGGCTCTGGCGCAATTTCCTGGTAGGGGTGCCATTCCTTAGGAAAAAGGAAAGGGTAATGTAAGTCTTGGGGAACGTCCTTTGGCTCTCAATCGCTCCATCTTCCCATTCCCAAATAGGAGATACCAAAGAGGATGGCGGTACCCCTCATCACTCAGGGCGACCTCATTCACATAGTAGATGAGCAATGGGTAACAGCTCGTCTGCTTTGGATCCCACCCCCAATACCCACACTTACCTCAGCAGAACTGTTATGGGGAATTAGCGAAATCTGTTCCAAGTTTATCAATTTGAAGTTGGTCAGATTTAATTCAGCTGGCAATCTGGCAGATGTGCAAATTTCAAATGGCTGTAAAAGCACGAAAGATGAGATATCAGCTGGATCACTTGATGGTTCCAATTCAATCTCCAGACCAGTTGAACAAATATCAGGCGCTATTGATGTAAGTTTGAAGCCCTCAGATAGTAATTTGGGCGCTGCGCCTGATATGCTGCTCTTGACCAAACGAATGGCTATATGACTGAGCGCGGGTGGGTTGGCCATCCCAAACCTGTTCCTAACCAAATGGACCTGTCCCTATAAGGGATGGCCTTGGGGGATTCCCATCACCTGTTGGGCCAAACACCTTCATGCTAATCATCAGAAATGTAGTTGAGCCCTGGTTTGGACGTTTGAGGTTGAACCAACAGAGACTCAGCCTGCCGCCAAATTTTGTGATGTCAGTTCTCAAAGAATAAGCCCCCCATTCCTGAACAATGCGCCAGTCAGGTCGAATTTGTTGGGCACCAACCCCACCCTGTAACTACCCAATTGACCACTATCTAATCAGTTGCATGGCACTGAGAAAATTGTTGGTCAATTTTCTTGCTTTCCTTTCTTAATATAATTTTACCAAAAGAAAATTTTATTTGTTTATTTTCCCTCTTAAACCGCATCCCAGATGGCATTTCCCTGGTGGTCCATCGCCCCACACTCTGGGTGGGCATTATCAATTCTTTTGGTCACCATGGCTCCCTCTATCACCAATTGGGCCCAGCGAGTCTGATACTTTTGGTCCTACAACCCCACTCTTGTTAATTTCCGATATCAATACATGGGGATCTTATGGCCCTATGTACAACAATGGAGAGAGAGAATCAATCTCCATATTGCCCCCAATGATTGCTGCTCAAGCCAAGAATTTCATTGAGACTATCCCAGCAATCCCACCACATGCAGTGGGAACCGCTTAGTTGGGGATGGGTTCAGTGTGGTTCACCATTGGGATACTCCTTACCCTGCTGCTACACCACCACTTTGTTGTATCACACTTCCCAGCTCCATATAAAGTCACACAGTTGGCAATGTCCCTGGCATTCTGGCTTGCTTTTTGGGTGCTCACGCATCCCAACTGACAGGCCAGTCTAAGCTTCTTCTGCCATTTCCATGACACTTACCTGTTGCCAATTGGATTTTAAGAGTTTGTTAGTAGAGCAAATTGAATTCTTAAATCTAACTTTACTACCTTCCACTATGGGGAAGAACAGCCAATTGGAGATTTTTGGAGTATCATAAAATTGAGGTAAGATTGATTCTCCAATTCTCCAATGGTTCATTTATTTTATAGATAATTTGACATCAAATTTCTTGGATTTAATTATATTATATAAAGGTATTAAAAACTTAATTATAAATTATAGCCAATCAAAACATATAATTTAAGCTCCATTGATGAGCTTGCTGTTAGTTATCATTGTGAATTGATTCCATAAAGCTTTTAACAATATTTTTTAGTACTAGATGAAGCTTTTAACAATACAAATGCACAAATAGCTATTATGTCTTTAGGTTAGTATAACTAACTTTTAATATATAGATAGATTCAGTACTATTATAGCTAAATAATTCAAAGCATTATTATTTTAAAGATGATACCACCACTTAAATTGCAGATTTATAATCTTAACTCAAAGGTAAGCACTTTTTAGTTTTTGGTTAATTATGATTAAAAAAAAAAGATTCTCTAGATAGTTGTTTTTATCCTCACTTAAATTCCAAAATTATAATTTTATGTGAAGATAAGCACTTTTTAGTCTTGATTTATTTATGATGTGAAGGTAAGCACTTTTTAGTCTTTATTTATTTTAGATTTAGAAAAAGAATCTAGATAGATGTTTTTGTTACCCTCACTTAATCTACAGAACTATAATTTTACTAAAAAGTTAAGTACTTTTTAGTTTTAGGCAATTAAGATTTAGGGAAACATGCTAACTTTTCTTTCTCATTGCAAACACTTTTGCAACCCATTCAATTCAAGACTAAATCTAGTTTGATAATCTCATAGAGGGATTAGTCTGCGCCCATGTCTGGGAGCAGTTGGGCAAGCAAGGCAAGAGGAGCAGGCGGAAGGCCCGCGGCCTCTAATGTTTGAAAACGCCCTGGAGAATCCAGCGAAATAGAAAAAAATCTAAAAAAACTGGTGGTCACAATTTCCCCAGAGATACTCGCATGGCAAGCATGATGCAACCAGTACATCAACACGCCACATTCCCAGCCACTTTTGTCGGTGGAATTTGGAGTCCGTGTGTATCTGGACATCCAAAAAATGGCCCTATGGGAAAAATTTTGTGAAGATGTACACAAAATTTTCCCGACCGCAGTGTACGTTGCACCTCACTCCATGTCGCATGGTTGGCTGGACCTAGGTTTCAAAAGCAAAATAGCAGCAGATGAGGCTGCAGCAGTGTGCATAGTGGTCGACCTCCCCAAAGGGCAATGGGTCATCAAAACTAAATGAACCAGATGGACAAAATCAAACCAAATTTTCCTCACATTTGACTTTTTGCCTACTACAGTAAAATGTGACATTTTGGAGCAACACCTGAAAGATGGTCTCACCATATATGGCGAAATACAATCTTTTGAAATGCAACATTTCACGCTGATGCCACACCTGTGCACTGGCAAAGCCATCCCAGTTCTGACCCCAACTGAGGAGATTGTGAAGGACCTAATTCAGATCCTGCACTCCACCTTTATTGACATCGCAGGGCACACCACCCACCCATTCTGGGTAACCGTGGACAGCGCGCCCCCATTTGCACCCACTGTGATGCGTTTGGCCATAAGGCACATGCATGCCCCATCAAAGAGGGCATTACATTCCAAGAGCACCCCTCAGCGGCCATGGCCAGCGGAGAGGCGCACTACAAACCAACCGCAAGCACCAAAGAGGCTTTCCCATGGGGAGCACAAGGCTGCTACCTATTGGTAAAGCCCATCTCCCCGCAGGAGTGGAAGAAGGCCAAGCAGGCCCATAGGACCGCAGCCAAGGAAGCAGCCAAGGTCACCACCACCATCCCACACTCACAATGCCAGGAGGACATGGAGACCTTCACAGTGGAAGCAACTCAGGAATCCATCACCCAATCAGATTGGGAGGCCCATGCCGAATGGGCCACTCAATCTGAGGATCCAATGGGAGATTCAATCTCACCCAATCGCTGCACCCAAGCCCCAGTCAAAACTGACTTGGGACCTATCCCAACCAAAAAAAAAATTTTTGCCCCACTCGACAGTGCACCAAACTTATCCGCACCGCAAAAAATTTGTCTGACGTCGGGAAAACAAAAAGCGAAGGCCAAAGCCAATGCGACTCTTTCCGCAAAAATTAACAAAAACCCTGATAGCGTTGCTGCTAATACCCGCACTGCTGTGAAAGCCCATGGGGACCTGGAAGAGGCTGGTGGGCCAGGGGCCCACCCCTCACACCTAAGGTGCGATGGGGGAAACCTTCACTCTAGGGATGCTGAATATCGCTGGACTCAAGGCCTCCCCATCCCAGGCTAGGAAACTGAGTTTTTTACAAAATAATTTACCCGTGGATATCCTGGCCATCCAGGAAACCCACTGTCCATGAGGTTCCAAGGAAGCTTGGAAAACAATGCTCAAACCATCCCTATCCTTTTGGTCAAAGCACTGTGGGGTGCTAATTCAGAAAAACAATTTTTTCAAATTTACATCTTCAGAAACATTCCTAAATGACTGAGTGCTCATTGTCACCTTCTCATGGGCCAATGTTGCACACACAATCGTCAACATTTACGCCCCAAACAGTGCACAAGAGCGTCAGGAATTTTTCTCATCGGTCAAATCCCTCCTGCTACCCCCAATTCTTTCCTAATTGGCGACATGAACTGTTGGCTAACCTCACCAACGGACCGGTGGCCGCCCTCACCCCACACCCCACAGGGTCACGTAGAACTACGCGTTCTAAAAGCCACCCTTGGGTTAATGGATGCGCTGCTGCAACATGCCCCACTGCTCGAAAACATGATGCATCCCCACGTCCACAATGGCCAATTAAGGTCCATGACCCGCATTGACCTTATTCTAGCACCGGCGAAATTCCAACCCCACATCTCCCACTTCAAAACAACGAAAATGGAATTCTCTGACCACCGACTGGTCTTGATAACATACCACTTACCCGTCACAGTTGCAAAGGCCCCACATTGGTGCAAAATCCGCCCCCCAGAGCTTGCGTCACCAGGATTTTCCACGTGGGTGGAAGAGGCAACTTTGGCAAAATCATTTGTTGCACCATTTTGCGTGGACCCCATTTCCACATGGGCAACTTTCAAAGAAGACACCATCTGCCACTATTGCCATCTCTCATCCAGACGCTCACAAGCCACATCAGCAGTTATATCGCATGCGCTGGCAGAATTGGCCCACTTGGAGTCCAACATTCCAGCCTCAGGATATAGCCCTGCATGGGGCCAGAAGTGGGCGGAGGCAGCAGCCCACCTCAACGCACTTGAAAGGCAACACAAACATTGGGTTTGTGTCCAATACAGGACCACACACATCACTAAAGGCGACAAGTGCACCGCATACTTCTTCAAAAATTTTTTCTGCACCACGCCAGAGCATGGCCTGCACACAGGTGCGAAGATCGGATAATTCTATTGTGGACACACTGGCCAAAGTGGCAATTGAAATGCAAAGATATTACTCCAAGTTATACCGAGCTGAACCAATTCAGCTGGCCGAAATGGCGGAATTTCTCAACAGAGCTCATATCCGCACCATTTTCCAATACCCAGAAATAATGAATTTAATTACTCCAAACAAATTATGGACTACCATTCGCGGTGCGCCAAACCAAAAATGCCCAGGCCCAGATGGCATTCCATATGAGTTCTACAAAAAATATTTTAAATATATATCCCCATTGCTGCTAGCCTCACTCAACCAAAGCCTGTTGGAAATGCGCCTCCTACCAGGAGGACATGAGGCCTTTACAGTCACACTCTTCAAGAAAGGGGATAGGCTAGACTTAGCCAACTGGTGCCCTATTTCTCTAACAAACACAGACACCAAACTTTTAACAAAAATCATGGCTAACCGTTTAGGGACTGTAGCATCTGCCACCATCTCTCCAGAACAATTCAGTTTCATCCCCAGAAGGTCGATTTGGGATAACGTGCACTCTGTGGCTAATGTATGTCAGTCCACAGCCTCTGGGGCACTTGTATTCTTGGACCAACAAAAGGCCTATGATAGAGTAAACTGGGAATACCTTAGGGCCTGCCTCCAACAATTCCGCCTACCTCCCCGCTTCATTAACTGGGTGATGCTGCTCACGGAATCTGCAACAATGGCAGTGCGTGGCCCAGGTTTCCTAACGGAAGTAGTCCGTCCTCAAAGGGGCCTGCGAAAAGGGGACCCCCTGAGCCCACTCTTATACAACTTCAGCCTTGATCCACTACTGCGAAATGTGAATGCCCAACTCACTGGGATTTATGTGCCAGGCCAAACCCCAATCAAGATGATGGCATTTGCAGATGATTGCGTGGTGGGGGTGTCTAATAACAAAGATGCACGCGCGCTTGAAGCCCTCATCCAGGAATATTCCTGGGTAAGCAACGCGGCACTGAACGCCTCCAAAACTGAAATTATCCTCCTTGGTCAGTTTCAGAACTGCTGGGCCCCAGCAAGTAGTTCCCAACCCAGCCCATCTGCTCGCCCAAGTCCACGCCTTACTAACTCAAAACACACTGCTCCACTGGTGCTCCCCTTTGTGCCACGACCTACCATAGGACCGGTACGCCATCTGGGCGTGTGGTTGGAGGCAGGAGGATACGCGTCAGCAGTAATGGAGTGCCATATACTGGACAACGTGACGAAGCGAATCGCCTCTCTCAGAGCCCACCCTACTACCCTCACTGGCAGGGTTGTTCTTGCCAACTCTATGCTCCTATCCAAAGTCTGGTTTGGAGCCCATGCCATCCCCTTCTCCCCAAGCTTCTTCAAATCCCTGTATGCTTTGCTACAAGGTTGGCTTTAGTCAGGCCGCCCTCCACCAGTACGGCTAGAGGTCATGTTTGGCCCTCATCATCATGGTGGCATGGGCCTACTTGACTTCAAAGCCCATGCCGCCAAGATCCTGGGCACCTGGATTGCGGCCGTCACTGCTCCTACACTCCCATCCCAACACTGGTCCCATGCGGCCCGCTCCAACTTCTCCCGAGCCTTGGGCCTCAACAATCCATCAAACCCCCACTCCCTGATGAAATACCTCGCATCACACACATCAGCCACAGGTCCTCACGGGACCAAAACCCACTACAAACGAATCCTACTCTCCATGCGAAGTGCAGAGTGGAGAATTTGTATTAGTGGACATACAACCCAAAGAGGCCGCCCCTCTCCTCAGTTCACACAATAGGTACAGGGGCTACTCATCCATGATGGCGTGATCCCCATTCGACCCCAAGTCCTATCCAGGGTGGACTACCTGGACATGATGGACATCCCTTATTCCACTGAGACCCAAAAGACTATCTGGAAATATGCACACCATCCTCTGTTGCAGTCTCAAGTCCGCTCCCATGTGTGGCGCTGCCTGAGGCGGGTGTATCATACAGCTGAGCGCTCTAATGCTTTACACTCATCCTGTGTCATGTGTGGCCAGTATGGAACGCTGTTTCACCGCCTGGAGAAGTGCCCCACCTCTAAAGTAATATGGCGCGAAGTCCAACGTCTGCTAGGCCAGGATCAAACACATCCCTTCAGTCTGTCAAGAGATACGTTTGCTTCATCAATGGCCTCCCCCTCCCACCCTCCCTTCATGCTCTGGTGGCTGCAATCGCCATGTGGACTATCCACACGATTGTCTTGGATGCCATCGCTGGATCCATCCCCACCCTCCCTGAAGCTGTCCACAGATTCCGGTCTCATTTGGTGGATCACTTTTTAAGCGTGGATGTTTGGATATCTCCCACCACGTCGCCGACAGCTGGTCTCCTCCTGGTTCCCAGTCTGGTTCATCAAATCAGACCCCTTCCTCCACACGTGCTCAATAGTGGCTACGCCCCCTACACACGTTCCCTCCCCCTTCCCATAAGTGGCGTTCCCGCTGGCAACAAGAGATAGCATCGCTTCTCTAAGGTGCCTCCCCTGATACTAAGTTTTGTCTCATCTGAGTCATATTCGGAAGTGTCCATCCCATGGTCGGCCTTCCCCACAATAAATTTAAAATTTAAATTTAAAGATTTAGGGAAACATTCACTAGGTTGGTGTTTTAGGTTATACCCACTTAAATTCAGAAGTGTAATTTTGATGCAAAGGTAAGCACTTTGTGTTTTTGGTTATTTAGGATTTAGGAAAACATGTACTAGATTGTCATTTCCATTATGCACGCTTAAATTGCAGGTCTATAATTTTACTGCATAGATAAGCATGTTAAGAGCTTTTAGTTGTTTAAAATTTGGCAAAAAGATTCTCTATATTGATGTTTTATTATTCAACTCTTAATTTAAATAATTACAATTTTAATGCAAAGATAAGCACTTTTTAGTTTTTAGTTATTTAAGGTTAAGAAAACATTTGCTGGATTGTTGTTTTAATTACCCCCACTTAAATTGCAGAATTGTAATTCTAATGCAAAGTAAGCACTTTTAAGCTTTTATATTCAAAGAAAATATTCACTAAATATTTAGTTTTATTAGTTTAACAGTAAAAAGTAAATTTAGTCAATGGTTTTTTGATTTTTGATCTCAGCAACTTTCTTAAATTTAAGGGAGTGGTATTGAGTTTATTTTAAGGTAAGCTATTTATTGATTTTACTTATTTTTTACTATATAGAGCTATTAATTCTTAAATTTATTAGAATTTTGTTTTCAGTATGATCATCTATGATCTAAATTGTTCAATGTTATCTTTTCAAGGTTACTTTCTTATGAGTTTTTATTCTTCAGATGTTTGTTTCCAGCATGATCATCTGCAATCATATGAAATGATTGCAAACATCTTTTTAAGAAGAGTTTTGCTTCTTATTTGGTATTATTTTTAGTAATTTTATTGATTTTGATTTTTGTATAAACTATTGTAATTTTTTGTGTTTATTAACAAAATTAGAATAAGTTTTTTAAATTTTTATTTGATCTAATATAAAGTAGTAGTTTTGCAGATCTTAATTTCACCATAAATTGTTACCAAACTTAATATTTGCTAATATCATTTTCAAGGCAAGTTTTAATTTTTCTAATTGATTACTATAATATCAATATATGAATTGCTTATCTTGAGCAGTGATATTGGTGGCAAATTAAAAATTATGTATAGTTTTCTCCAGGTTTTATATTCTAACAATTTAATCAGTATAATAAGTAAAAATTTTAGAGAATAATACCTTTATTCTATTATGTCTATGTTAAAGTGTTTGCTCTTTTGATGTTTGGTTTATCCTGATATATATTTCTTTAATCCATACAATACATCACCTAATTAAATTACCTTGAATAATTATATTTTAATCTGCACTAAAGCACTTAGTTTTATTGATAAACTCATTTTGTTCAAGTTTGTGAGCTTAAATTATATTATAGAGTTTTTATTTGAAGTTATGCTACTATTTCCCCAGCCACAAGGACAATGGCAAAGCTGTTTTATGAGTGTCACAAATGATATTTTTATGATATTATACCATACTATCATAAGCATTTTGAACAATAGACTATTGCTCATAGTTTTGTCCTATTAATAATAAGTTAGCTCATAGGCCATGAGGGCAACAGTGAAGCTGGTAGTCTGAGTGGCACAATTGATAGTTTTTTAAGGTAAATGAGGCTCAGAGCATAATTATGGCACAGATACTGGAAAGAGGTCACCAGCCTAGCTGGTGGCTGAATGTAGGCTGTGCCAGTGAGAACTCACGCATTCCCACTATCCTCTACTATACAGTGTTTCCTCTACCACCAGGAGCTAGACAGTTCATTTTATGCACCTTTTTATTGGGTCACTATTGGAAATTAGTGAGAAATTTTATAAGCAGGCGTGACAAAGGCTACAAAATTATTAGTTCCATGGCTCTAGCGAAGATTAATACAATTGCAATGAAGTTATTAGTTCCATTGCTATAGTTGGTTCCAATCAGAAATACAGAATTCTGTAAGCAAATAGACCAAAATTGAACTATGCAAGATGAGAATTTAGGTGCCTTATTAATTAAAGACTAGAGATATTTATAGGAATATGTAGGGGTCCTTTGCAATAATTTCCTTGATCCGTCCAAGGTAAGATCTTTCCTACTAGAGAACCAATATTGTTGATTATCATCTTTACTATAAAATTTGTGATGATCATATCTAATAGAGTTCTAGTTAGACGCAATCGACCTTCTTAATGAGGCCTAGCTACTTTGAAATGATTAGTCATTTCAAATTGCTTGGCCATCTCAAATTACTGAGTTTCTTTGGGTTGATTAAATTTATGAGGTAGATAACTCCAAAGAGTCTTTCTTCAGTCAAATTGAGAATCAAAATTATTAGATTTAGATTTCTCCATCTTGTTAGACTAAGATATCAAATCTCAATCTAGAGTATTTTTGGTTGTCCTAGTTGTATCTCCAACAATGCCCCCCTCAAGATCTTGCCTAGGGGGCACATACTTATGAAGAAACCTACTAAGCACTCTATTGATAACAGTACCAGTATCAATAGAGGCAATGGAGTATTTAACACCCCAACGATAGATAATATGGTAAGGACCAGCCCATAAGGGGTCCAGTTTATAATTCTTCCTCCCAGCCTATGGTGGTAGAAGAGTATAAGGTCTCCGACTTGATATTATGGTAACATAGATCTATTAGCGTTGGTTTAAGTTCCTTCCTTCAAGGTGGTAGCGGCAAGAGAACTTGAAGCTAATGCTTGTAATCAGATTATCACATCAGCCAGTCTCCTCATTGCTAAATCAGTGGTTTGCAGGGTGGTCTCTTCAAGTATATCTTTTAAACTTGAAGGGAGAATAGGTTCCTGACCATATAAAGCTTTAAATGGAGACATTCTAATACTACGATTGTAGCTAAATCTATAAGCTAACATCGCACTGGGTAAGTAAAGGTTCCACCTACTAGAATCATTGGAAGCCATCTTTTGAAGAATGGCTACAAGGGTACTGTTGGATCGTTTGACAGCACTATTAGTGGAAGGATTATATGGGATGTGAATGACTGGTAGGTACCTATTAATTTGGTAAGCTCAGCTACCACCTGAGATATGAAATTGGTCCCATTATCCAATAACAGGACTTTCAGGATGCCATGCCTGGTGAAAACTTGTTTAAAAAGAAAAGATGCCATAGCCTTGGCGGTGACCGTGGAGACTGAGATAGCTTCAATTCATTTAGAAAAATGATTGATAGCTAATAGAATAAAATCGATGTCCATAGGTGGCCATAGGGAGAGGACCTACCACATCAATACTAACAGTAGAGAAGGGTTCAGAAGTCCTATAATTTGGTGTTGGAACATCAGATTTCCTCCACGTTGTTGGAATTTAAGGCATGACCCTAGCACATCATGTACGGATTCCAGCATGTTATCCCAGTAACAACGATTCTTTAACCATTGGAGGGTCTTAGCAACAGCTCCATGACCTACAGTTTGGTGGGCTTTCATAACAGTCTCAGTCCTTGCAGAAGGCTGAATAAAGGGCAACCACTTAGATCCTGACTTTTTGTATAGTGAACCTTCTTTGACCTGAGTGTCTTCAGTTAAGTATTGTAACTTTGAGACAACATCCTCAGATTCATGGAACCAGAGCTCAGGTATACCAATCAGGTCATAAATGTGATCCTCCTCTGCAGAGAATAACCTTAAGATAGGCAATTGAGAAAGACCATCAGCGTTTTGATGTATAGCCCCAGCGTGATGTTGAATGGTAAAATCATAATTTTGGAACTTTAACGCCCATCTGGTTAAGTGCCCATCAGGATCCTTCATTTGTTGCAACCACTTCAGGGAAGCGTGATACGTCACAATAATGAAACGCTTGCCATATAGATAGGGGCGGAAATGCTTGATAGCGGTCAAAGCAGTGAGGCATTCTCTCTGTAACGCTAAAATTGCGTTTGGCCTTAGACAGGGTTTTACTATAGTATGCAATGGGGTGATCGACCAGATTGGTATCATGTTGAGCCATAATGGCTCCAATAGCAATATCACTGGCATCGGTAAATAGAATTAAGGGTTTAGAAAATTCAGGTTGGGATAAGATAGTTGCACTCATTAGAGCTTGGCGCAACAGATTGAAGGATTGTTGCTGGGAGTTTTCCCATACAAAGGGAACTTCTTTATGCAATAAATAAACTAAAGGCTCTGCAATTTCCGCAAAATGGGGGATTAATTGTCAGTAATAACTGACCATTCCTAAAAATACTTGGATATTGCGCAAGCTTTTAGGAACAGTCATGTCCAAAATAGCTTGTACCTTATTAGATAAAGGTAAAATACCCTCACAATTAACCTTATGCCCTAAAAATTCCATTTCAGTCTTAAAAAAGCACACTTCAATGTTTTAAAAAAAAAAGCTTCAATGAAAAAGCACGACGCAGTCAGCCAAAAACTTCCTTCAAATGAGCCAAATGCTCATTAAAAGTGCGTGAAAAAACAGTAATATCATCTAGATAAACTAAAACACACAAAAGCTTCAAATCCCCAAATAAGCCATACATGGCTCGTTGAAACGTAGCAGGGGCATTGCAAAGCCCCTGTAAGAAGCCATGGGGAACGTCCTCCGGCTGTTAATTGGGCCATATTTCCATTCCCAAGTAAAAAGACAACAAAGAGGATGGCAATACCCCTCGTTACTTAGGGCAATCTCACTCATGTAGTAGATGAGTAATGGGTAAAAGCCCTTTCACTTTGGATCCCACCCCAAGTACCCACACTCACCTCAGCAGAACTGTTATGGGAGTTAATTAAATTTGTGCTGAAATTGGTGAATTGAAATCAACCAGATCAAATTTGAGTGGCAACCTGGCCGATGGCCAAAACTCAAATGGTTGATTAGGCATGAAAACTGAGGTATTGGCCAGACCGCCTGACAGCTCCAATTTGATCAATAAGCTGATAGAGTTAACATTGGGCACCATTGATGAGGGTTCAAAGCCCTCTGTTGGTAATTCAGGTGTTGCACCCAATGTGATGCCATTGACCAAACAAATGATCCAGCGACTGAGCGCAGGTGGGTTGGGCTTCCCAAACCCATTACAAACCAAATGGACCTGCCCCTATGTGGGGTGGCCTTGGGGGATTCCTGTCGCTCATTGGGCCAAACGCCATTATGCTAACCATTAGAAATGTAACAAAGTTCCAATTCAGACATTTAAGGTCAAACTGAAAGCAACTCAGCCCACCAACAAATTTTACAATGTCAGTTTTTAAGTAATAAAACCCCCATTCCTGAACAATTTGCCAGTTAGGTCAAGATTGTGGGACCTGATCACAGCTTCACCACTACCCCAATTGACCACTATTTAATCAGTTGCATGGCACTGATAAAATTGTTGGTCAATTTTTCTTTCCTAAATTCCTATTGAAATATCCTTTCCAAAAAATAATTTACAAATGTTATAAATTAAGCCACCTTATCTGCTGACATTCTCATACCCCTCAGGGCTAACAGCCATGTGCATCAGGTACTTTATTTTGTGCCTATATGAAATTCTGGCTTACCAGCAGATATTGGTGGAAACGCTTTCTTGTTCCAAATTCGTCATATCAGCAGCAGTGCCCCAGGCATTCTGGCTTGCTGTTCAGATGCTCTGGCACCCAGGCTGGCAGGTCAGTCTAATTCTCACTTGCTGTTCACCTAACATAATTGACCAACCATAATTCTTAGCCATTTCCGCCTTTCTCACATGGGTAGGCGCAGCAATGGTTCCTTATTTCCAACTGAGCCAGGTTGTAAAGAAGATGATCTCTGACCACATTAGTCCACTCACACTCAAACCTCCAAAACTATACCTCATAGTTGCCACAGCTATTCTCCCATTGGTTTCCCCGGATCCCATCACCATCTCTTTGGTATCACCAGATTCATACACAGTTACCAAGAAGGAGAACTACGATTACTTCTTAGTACCCATGAAGATTAGCATTGGTTCTCATCACGTCTTCTTTGAGGCCCTGGTGGACACTGGATCTGCAGGAAATTTTATGAGTGTTGAATTGGTGCAACAATTAAAGCTGGAAATGGATGCGGGCTCCTCAGTGATGGTGGCCTCATCTGCTTATCAGCCCTCATATGTCATTCGTCGACCAGTACCTTTTTCAATACACCAGTTCAATTTCTGCGATTGCTTTTTGGCTATGCCAGACTTGGTGTTTCCGGTGATCTTAGGTGTGGGGTGGTGGCGTTGACAACATGTGAAGATTCATTTTGAATTAAATATGTTGTCATTTACCAATGATCATTTGCAGGGAGAATTCCCTTTGATTGACACCCTCAAGAAGGTACAAGGAACTGGCTCTATACTACCTTAGTCACTGCTGCGGGCGTTCCAGCTGATTTCCCCAAAAATAAATGTGCTATCGGAGAATCTTTAATATGGAAAAGGCAGAGCATCTGCCTAAACATATCAGGTACAATTGTGGTTTTGAACAATCATGGAGTTGGTGAACATCAGCTGTCCATTGTATCCCCATACAGCGGAGGAAGAAGTTGCACTCAATAACTGGTTGGACAATATGTTGAGAAAAGGTTGGATGTTTAAAAAGTCCTCAGCCATCACCTCCCCCATTGTATTCACCAAATAAGCGGATGGTTCTCTCCGTCCCTGCATGGATTACAGCCATTTAAATAAAATAACAGTTACTGATCCCTATCCATGGCCTCTGGAGCAGACAATCATTTAGGCAATTGCCAAATCCCGTGTGTTCTCAAAGATAGATCTGGTGAACGCTTTCAACAAAATTTGGGTAATGGAAGGGCAGGAATGGTTAACAGCAATCTGTATGAAATGGGGCTTTTTTCAATTTTGGGTAATGCCTTTTGGGCTGAAAAATGCCCCCGCTACATTTCAACGGATGATCAATAATGTACTGGGTGACCTCCGGTTCACCTGTGCTATTGCATACATCAATGACATTCTTGTCCTCTCCCCGACTCCTGAACAACATGCAATTGACTTGGAAGCAATGGTGGTTGCCTTGCATAAGGCAGGGTTGTTCCTTAAACCTTCCAAATGTGAGCTTTATAAAGAAGAGGTCACTTTTCTCAGAAACCTGGTACTTAAAGATGGTGTTGCAATTTCTTCCAATAAGTTGGATGCTATCCAGAAGTGGCTAACTCTGACTACCCAGAAACAACTCTGGAGTTTTTTGGGAACCATTATCTTTTTAAAAAGTTCTCCCCCGCACTCTCTCAGCTCGCCGCCCCACTCCACTCACTCACAGGAAAAAACGTACCTTTTTGGTGGATGGACAAATGCCAGCAGGCATTCAAATCAATTAAAGAGGTGTTTGTATCCCCTCCCAACTTAAAACATGCCGACCCCACCAAGCCATATATTGTCACATGTGACGCGTCATCAGTAGCTTTCAGTGCAGTGTTGCTCCAAGAGCACGATGGTTTGGAACACCCAGTCGCCTACTTTTCCCAAAAATTTACCTCCACAGAGCAGTCTTGGGCTATTTATGATAAGGAGTTGGCAGCCGTTGCATGGGCCCTAACTAATTGGAGGTACCTGTTACAGGGTGCTCAACATGAATTAAAAGTCCGCATGAATTACCAGCCTTGTTGTACTTTCATAAGCCCCAAAAATTGGCACACCGGCAAGCCCATACCTATTAGGACCTGTTTAGTTTTAATTTCAAATATGAATCTGTAAAAGGGGCATTAAATGTACTTCCCAATATTCTCAGCTGCAGCCCTGCCCACAGTTCCATGGAGCTGGAAGAAGTAGATCTCGTTACTGTGATTCCTACCACCCAAATATTGTCAATTGTCCCCCCTATTGTTTCTTCTGTCACTCTGGCCCCCAATGCTCCATTGGTTGCTCAGATCTTAGTCAGTCAAATGGCCTGCCCTGAGGGCTTGGAGTTGATCAAGAAGTTATCTCACCAGAAGCATAAACACTCCCTATATTCACTGAAGGAGAATCTTATTTATTTTAGATCTCGCGTTTGGGTTCCCCCTCTTTCTGAAACAAGGTATTTCGCGCTCATCACGTCCCCCCCACAGTTGGTCACCTGGTTCTAAGAAATGCATCGATTTGATCAAATGGACCTATAATTGTGCAGGTTTGACAAAGGAAGTTCTGGGCTGGATCACTGATTGTGTTACTTGTGCCAGGGCCAAGTCAGATCACTCTGGTAAAAATGGCCTCCTGCACCCCTTACAGCAGGCGGAGGGTCCATGGACATTGGTGTCTGTGGATTTTATCTTTGAGCTCCCCTGTTCTAATGGGTTCACAGCAGTGATGGTTGTGGTGGATCGCTTCACAAAATTTTCCCTTTTTATCCCCTGCACTTCCACGATTACATCTGAAGAAACTGCCCATCTTTTTGTACGCCATGTGTTTTCAATGTTTGGTCTCCCTCAGGAGATCATCAGTAACTGGGGTTCCCAGCTCACTTTGCAGTTTTGGAGTGAGCTCCTATCAATCCTGAAAATATCCCCCTGTCGTTCCACAGTGTATCATCCTCAGTCTGATGGCCAGACCAAGCGGGTCAATCAAGTTCTTGAACAGTACCTGCGTTGCTATGCTACAGCCGTGCAGGATACTTGGTCTGATGATCTCCCCTCGCCCAATTTGCATACAATGATGGCACCCACACGTCCATGGGGTTTTCCCCTTATGAAGCAAAGTTTGGTTATAATTCTTCGTTTTCAGTTGAACCATGCTTGCAGACAGAGGTTCAAGCTGCCGCGAACCACGCTGCTCATATAAGATTGACTCAAGGCTTAGTGTGGGAACACCCAACTAAAGCTATAGACAACTACAAGCAGTTTTCATACCAGAAATGTCTTCCAGGCCACAAGTTTACAAAGGGTTCTTATGTTATGCTTGATACCCATCAGTTAAAAATCCAGGCCCCTTTTCACAAATTCGCCAGCAAATGTTTGGGACCTCATTTGGTGGAAGAAGTTTTGGGTAATGAGGCGTTCTGAATGAAGCTTCCTGCACATTGGAAGCAGCATCCCGTTTTCCATGTTTCTCAGCTGTCGCCCTCCAAGGGTGCAATTCCCATAGAACCAGAACTGATTATCGTCAATAATGAAGAGGAGGCTGAGGTAAAAGCTATTCTGGCATCCCGGAAATCCTGACGTTCAGTACAATATCTCATGGCCTGGAAAGTATATCCGGCTTATGAAAACAGTTGGGTCAAGGCGTGCGATTGTGCAAATTGTATGGACCTGGTTGATGCGTTTCATTTATCCCACCCTGAAGCTCCCCATCCCCCCCAGAAAGTCGAGACTATTATGGCGATCAAATTACCCAAGGTGCACAAAGTTGTGGCTCTGGTGCAGCTTTCCGGTGGGGGTGCCATCCCTTTGGAAAAAGGAAAGGGTAATGTAAGTCCTGGGGAACATCCTCAGGCTATTGATTGGGCCATCTTCCCATTCCCGAGTAAAAAGACTCCAAAGAGGATGGCAATACCCCTTGATACTCAGGGCGATCACGCTCATGTAGTAGATGAGTGATGGATAACAGCCCTTCCACTTCAGATCCCACCCCAGTACCCACACTCACCTTGGCAGAACTGTTACAGAGAATTAATGAAATTTGTGCTGAAATTGCCAAATTGAAATTGACCAGATCAAATTTGAGTATCAACCTGGCTAATGGCCAAAACTCAAATGGTTGATTAGGCATGAAGACTGAGGTATTGGCCAGACCGCCTGACAGCTCCAATTTGATCAATAAGCTGATAGAGTTAACAGTGGGCACCATTGATGAGGGTTCAAAGCCCTCTGTTGGTAATTCAGGTGTTGCACCCGATGTGATGCCATTGACCAAACAAATGATCCAACGACTGAGCGCAGGTGGGTTGGGCTTCCCAAACCCATTCCAAACCAAATGGACCTGCCCCTATGTGGGGTGGCCTTGGGGGATTCCTGTCGCTCATTGGGCCAAACGCCATTATGCTAACCATTAGAAATGTAACAAAGTTCCAATTCAGACATTTAAGGTCAAACTGAAAGCAACTCAGCCCACCAACAAATTTTATAATGTTGGTTTTCAAGCAACAAAACCCCCCATTCCTGAACAATTCGCCAGTTAGGTCAGAATTGTGGGACCCAATCCCAGCTTCACCACTACCCCAATTGACCACTTTAAATCAGTTGCATGGCACTGAGAAATTTGTTGGTCAATTTTTCTTTCCTAAATTTCTATTAAAATATCCTTTCTCAAAAATTAATTTTTATATGTTAAAAAATTAAGCCACCTTATTCGCTGATGTTCTCATACCCCTTGGGGTTAACAGCCATGTGCATCTAGTACTTTATTTTGTGCCTATATGAAATTCTGGCTTACCAGCAGATATTGGTGGAAACCCTTTCTGGTTCCATATTCCTCATATCAGCAGCAGTGCCCCAGGCATTCTGGCTTGCTGTTCAGATGCTCTGGCACCCAGGCTGGCAGGTCAGTCTAATTTTCACTTGCTGTTCGCCTGACAGCCCCTGCAGCATATGAGTAGGCTCAAATAGCCCCTCACTAGAGATCAAAGCACATTTTTGATGGTCTACCAGGGAAAGATCATTTGCCAATAACTGCTCGCAAGGTTCATAACTTGAAATATTGGGACCTAGACAATAGCCTCAAGGAATCATCTATACAAGGAAGAGGATAAGAATCCTTTTGAGTAACAGCATTAAGTCAACGATAGTCCATAACTACTTGATGGCCCCCATCTTTCTTTCAGATGAGTAGTTGAGGGGAAGCTCAGGGACTTTTAGAAGGCGTTAATAGTCCAGCATCAAGAAGTTGCTTCAGCTCCACTGAGACCTGAGCCTCCTCGACTTTGGATTTGCAATATGGTTGAGCTCAGATAAGGGGGTATCCCCAGTTTTCACCAGATTCTGTACCTCTTTCATTAGGCCAAAATCTCCAGGACCTTGAGCAAAGATATCTGCGTATTCTTCAATCAGAGCCTCAGCCTCCAGCTGTTGTTCTGAAGTGAGTGAATCCCCAAATTTGATGTCAATTCAGTCAATGATAGGGGGATCTTCCAGTCCAAATTCACATAGATCTCCACATCCCAAGATGGACAATAAGTCACTCACAGGAGTAGGCCTCACATAGGCAATGGGATTATTGCAATTCAATCGCATTGGTTGAGAAGTGAGATTAGCCATAGAACCAAAACAGTTCCATTGTAGGCAGGATCAAGTATGCCAGGGCAAGGTAAAGCCTCCAAATGAGAAGGATTTGGGTTACAAAAGATCTCTATTACATGATCACTGGGTACAAATACTTGAACTTTCATATCAATAATGGCTTGAGCTTTAGGGGAATGATAATTGGAGAGTGAGAATATAGCAGCATTCCCTCAGTGGCACAAACTGATGGAGGTGGAAGTATAGTACTTGGACCCAGGATTCAGTATTCAAGATGTGAGATAGAAGTGGGGTACTCCAGTAAGCAGACACGTCGCTTAAGTTTGCCTTTGGTATTGGGAACATCATGTAGAATTAGAGGTACCTGGTACCCAATTAAAGACAAGTATTTGTCCTTAGTACTGATGATCGTATCAAAATTGGTGAAAAATTTAGTTCCCAAGAGCAGATCATAGCAGTTGTTATCCAATGCCACTGCAGGGGCGGACACAACCAGCTTCCCAAAGTGCATCAGAAGAGAGGAATAGCTCCTATAGATTTAGTGTAGGAAGGTCCAGCAGTTCTGTAATCTTGGGAATGGTTCAAGTCTGGCGCCACTTTAATCTTTTTCATAAGTTTAGACGAGATTACATTGATGGGCGAGACTGTATCAATGATAGCCAAAACTTTTACCTTATGCACGATGACTTCCACCTGGGTCACATCAGAGCCAAATTTTGGGATAGAAAATACTGAGGGATTAATCGATGGAATAGAATTAGAAATAGAAGAAGCATAAGCAGATATTGTGTCTTTATTGGATAATTCATCAGGGATATTAAGCTCACTAGGAGCAGATACCACATAACAATTGGTAGAAGAATCAAAAGATTTTGACTGAGGCACCTGAGGTAGGTCAGCACAGGGAGCCTCGTGCCCTATGCTGACTCCCCTTTTTTCGGCTCCTCTGCCTGTTTTTCCAACATTGAGACACCACATGACCCACGAGACCACAATAAGTACATGGCTCCTTCTTCACCTTGGATTTAGGTTCAAGTGGCATCACATGGATGTGAGAACGTGGGTTACTAGAGGAGGTCAGATGTACCACCCCATTAGGGATTTCCATAAATGCTTCCCTAATGTCGATAATGGAGCTGAAGTTTCGTTTTAGGGACTTCAGATGTAATAATAACTGAGTGCAAGAAGCGAACACACTCATTACAGCTGATATAGCATCATCAACAGTAATTTGGTCACAAGTGGAAGGAGTTTGGGCCTCATGGTAGAATTGTTTTGTGAAATCCTGGACAGAAAATCTCCTCATTTGATTTGAATATTCATAAAGTCCTGCTTTTGGTTGGAGAGGATTTGGTTGCTCCCAAATTCCTTGATGAGGGCAGTTTTCACTTGAGCCCAAGTTGTACAGACCTTTAGATGAGAAACCATGATCTCTTGCACAAACTGACTTAAACAAGAGGTGATGCGGCGGACCTTCTGCTGATCAGTAGCTCCATCCATGGCGCGTTCATATACAAAAAGGAAAGAATGGATGCTACCTTCACCCAGTTCAAACTTATCTTTGAAGGTAGGTTTGAAGAGGGTGGGTTCCGTGTTCAAAATGTGTACACCAAATACTGTGATAGGTCCAGCCTCGGAGGGTTCAGACTCTGTGAAATGGGCTTATGGGGGAACTTGATCAATTTGTTGTATTAAGTGGCTCACGTCATCTTGTAGATTTTGGACCCATTGGTTGAGATAATCATTCATAGGCGCTTGGGTTAAGTTGGTAATTGTAGACAACATCTAATTTTGCTTAGTCTCAAGTACTTCACATTTAGCAGCCAACCGCTCAATGGATGCTGTTAAAGAGGTATACTGGGTTTCTTAAGTAGTTTGATTTACATTGCATAGCCAATGTGAATTCTCAACACCATCCAGTAAATTAATTAAGGAGTAGTTTAGATCAATCGGAAGACCTTCCAAGGATAGAAACACCCTTGAGCTATTGCTCAGATTTGGGTCTCTAATGCTTGTACTCAAGATACTAAGAGCATGGAAGGTTTGGAATCAGATGTTGGAAGTGAGGTGCCCGGGGGACCTGGAGGTCCCAGGGGTCCTTGCGACCCATCCCTTACTGAAGGACCCAGAGAGCCTTGTTGACTCATTGAACTAGGAGGACCACGTTCTCCTGGTGGTCCAAGAGGTCCAAGAGGTCCTTGAGGACCAGCAGGACTAGATTCACCTGCTCAAATTGTATCTACAACTCAGATCAGTTGTTGGAGAAGCACGTCGAGTTCCTTGAAGTGGTCATCATTTTGGGCTTGCAATATCCCCAACTGTCCCATAATCTTGGCTTCAAGGTTAGAGATTTGGTTTTGCATGGGGGTAGCAGCATCACTAACTTGTTGTGAAATTTCTTGGATGATGTAGGCCACAACACCGTTATCAAATCTCACCAATTGGTTATGAAGTTCGTTGATCTCTCTTTTATTATTGAGAATTGCTTCCTGATTATCCCATCCAAAGTTAGATGCTGTCTCATAGAATGAGGATAATTGAGAGTGAAATTGTTGCGCTAGAGTCAACTGGCGTTGAATATCAAGGTGATGCAACCCCAGGATCTGGAGTACATGATATATAGTGGGATGTATGTAATGCCAGAGTTACTGTTCAGTTCTAGCCACACCAATTTTGGTAGGCTGTAACTCTGAACAATTGTATAAACTCATCATATTGTCAGCAACTTTAGATGCTAAGTTGCAATTAGAATGAGCACCAGGCTGGATAGCCCCTCTTATCAAGCCTTTGACTGTTTCCTCTACATTAGCAGCTTGAATTTGATAATTAGTTTGGTCAGGGCCCTCAATGGCCAAGTCCATAAAAGCTTGAAATTAAATATGGCTGATATTAGCTGAGGGCAAATCTTGTCAGTTTGAGTGTGCCCATCAGGAGATACTCATAGATTCCTCAGAAGAGGGACTCACTTCACATGATGAATTCATCATTGTGGAAGAATGTTTTCACCAGGTAGCCTCAGAAGCGTACCTGGCAGGAAGCACCAGTATTGGATTTTTTAGAGAAATTCTATAAGCAGGCGCAACAAAGGCTATGAAATTATTAGTTCCATGGCTCTAGCTTAGATTGACACAATTTGCAATGAAGTTATTAGTCTATTGCTATAGTTGGTCCCAATCAGAAATACAGAATTCTGTAAGCAAATAGACCAAAATTGAACTATGCGAGATGAGAATTTAGGTACTTTATTAATTAAAGACTAGAGATATTTATAGAGAATATGTAGGGGTCCTTTGCAATAATTTCCTTAATCTGTCCGAGGTAAGCTCTTTCCTACTAGAGAACCAATATTGTTGATTATCATCTTTACTATAAAATTTGTGATGATCATATCTAATAGAGTTTTAGTTAGATGCAATCGACCTTCTTAATGAAGCCTAGCCACTTTGAAATGATTAGTCATTTCAAATTGCTTGGCCATCTCAAATTACTGAGTTTCTTTGGGTTGATTAAATTTATGAGGTAGATAACTCCAAAGAGTCTTTCTTCAGTCAAATTGAGAATCAAAAATCAGATTTAGATTTCTCCATCTTGTTAGACTAAGATATCAAATCTCAATCTAGAGTATTTTTGGTTGTCCTAGTTGTATCTCCAACAGTCACCCTTTTAACCTTGGGGTGCTGTTTTGGGTGGTTTATTCAATTGATTTAAACATAAAAATATAATTTGATTTGCTTTAAGCGATGCTAACCCAAAAGTTTAATAATCAGGTTGCTAAAAAGTACTTTTTGACCCCCAAGTTTATTTACAGCTGATTAGAAAGCTTTACTATAGCTTTTCTACCCCCGCCCTGAGAAAGCAATTAATTTGGAGTCATTTGGAGTAATTCTTAAAATTTAGATACAAAATTTATTCTTTGATTCTCTGATTCCTTATCTATAATATATATAAAAGACATTATTAATCAAGGTTTCCCTTAAACACAAAAACTAAGAATTTGAGTTTAGTATGGATGTTCTATTCAAAATTTATAGTTCCACTAGAAACCATTTATTTTAGGACTTTTAAGTATTTTTAATATGTGAAAAAGCAGTTTAAAACTTACCTTAATAAATTATTTAATATAAAACGATTCAAATTTAGAAAATTTCAAAAAAGTATTCTAAAAACCAGCAAACCTATATTTTATGAAAATTAGTATAATGTACAGATTGGGTGTTGCAATATCAAGTACATAAGGATTTTTAATTTAATTATAGCACCAAAAATTGTAAAAATATATCTATAATATATATAAAGGACACTATTAATCAAGGTTTCTCTTAAATAACAAAAGCTTGGAGTTTTCAATTTGGCATGAATGATCTTCTCTAGATTTGTAGTTCATCTAAGAAACTGTTCATTTTTAGGTTTTTTGATCAGTGAAAAAGAAGTTCAAATTTTATTTAAATAAATTTTTATTATAAAAACAAATTTAAAAAATTGTATATACAATATTATTTTACAAAACCAACAAATCTACATTTATGAATTTGCTATGCATATGCAGCTTGAGTTTAGGATTATGAAGTGGGTAAGGGATTCTATAATCAATCTAGTACTAAAAAAGGATTCTATAATCAATTGTAATTACAAAAGATTATTTCAACCTATAATTTTAATCTATATTTGGTAATTTTCAATATATATTTAAAAAAAATTTTAAATTGAGGAATTTTTTTCTTTATTGATGCCTATAAAGTAACATTTTATAAAATTATTTGCTTTTTTATATCTAGTATCTATTTTAAGTAATAAATATCTATTATAAAATTTTTAAACTTGTAAATTGTCACAAACTATTATTTATCCTAAACTAAAAACCTACTATATAAAATTTAATAGTTATGCCTCTTGAGTGCTTAATTCTCAAGTAGGTAAGGTTTTTAAAACTTAATTTTAAATTAAAAATATAAAAACTTTAAATCTATAATATATATAAAAGGCACTATTAATTAAGGTTTCTCTTAAACTACAAAAGCTAGGAATTTGAAACTTGACATGTAGGTTTTATTCAAAATTTGTAGTTTCACTAAGAAACAATTTATTTTTAGGATTTCTTTAAAAAGAATCAAGTTAGGATCAACCTGGGACAAATATAACACAACAAGATTTTTATAGCCAATAAATGTATCAAACATGTGGTGAACAGAGCCTGCACTAGAGTGGAAGCTGGAATTACCCTTCCAGGCTAATCACTCTTTTTTAGGATTTCCTTGAATATTTTAAATATGCAAAGAATCAGTTTAAAATTACCTTAATAAATTGAGTATTATAAAATAATCCAAATTTGAGAAAGTTATAAAAAAGTATTCTAAAATCTAAAAATTTATATTTATGAATTTGGTATGTATGTGCAAATTGGGTGTTGGAATATCAAGTACATAAGGGATTTTTTAATTCATTTATAGCAACAAAAATTTTAAACATATATCTATAAAATATATAAAAGACAATATTTTTTAAGGTTTCTCTTAACCATGTTAAACTCTATGTTTATTGCAAATCATTTCCAGAAGTTTGCATAAGTTCAGTTATGTGCATGATTTGTAGTGATTAATATTAATATATGGGTGATAATAATATCATTACTTATTATCCATATATGAATATATAAATCAGGTTGAAATTGTGGTCCAATGCTAAACTTGGAATGTTTCACAATATAGTGATTATGCTGATAATAAGGGACTTCTTCCCTATTCTGGCTGAACTCAATCTACTCTCCGATTTAAAGGTTCCCAGCCTTAGGTCTTGTCATGCTGAGCTGGCAGAGATCTACTTCAAGGGTCTTGTTCTCTTCTAAGGATATACAATCCTTACTATTTTTCACATAAAAGAATCAACAATTATTGTACTGCAACAATAATAACTGAAGATGAATAGAACTTGATTTTAAATTAGATTTAGTTTTATATCTGCTTTATTATTATAAAATACAGTTAATTTATAGGGAATTTGGTGCCCAACTACTCTGTTGGCGCATCAGTAAAGTAATGGCAGCCATTGCCAATGAATTTCCTTCAAGGTCTCTCCTGGTGATGATCTTCGCCATTGGGCTAAGGATACTCTGTCAGACATCCTGGAGACCTAAAAATGGAAGGAGCAAGAAGATGTGTCCCTAATGTTTCTGCTCAATCACAGCAAACTAACCACATTTAGCTAGCAACCTGCTTAGGCAATGGGACTTTTTACCCATTATAGCAGATCACAAAACAACTGATCAATTCACTAGTTGCAGGAAGCATAACTTGCCTCAAAACTCCTACATAAATTCCCAATCAGTCAGTGATGAAACCTGACCCATCCCAGTTTAGTAATTCTAATAGTCAAATAAATGATCAACTACCAGATGCTCAACTTTGTTGGCAACTCTGCCCAATGAGACCTTAGGCATTCACGCGGTGTCAAATTATGTGGATTGCTTGCTTTTTTATATTTGATCCTGCATGTTTAATTGAGTTGAAGTTTGGCCAATAAATTCTCAATTTAGCCTGTGTCTTACAGTATTTTGACCGTTTGGAAGCTCACTAGGCGTATTCAAATATTACTGACTCTTCTTAATTGTCTGGAGCTCAATTTTCCCTATGTATTTGTGAACTTCTGTTGAGGCAGGCAAAGGTACAAGCTTTGGATTCTGAAATTCTAGCTTGTCAACACTTTCTAAAAAAGAACTTATTATGAAAAACCAGATAAAGAGATTCAAAAATATATATCCTCATTTAGAATATATTATTTGATGATTATTCATTATTCCAGGAGCTGGTATTTATACCTCTAGGGAAATTCCTAGCCACATATTGAGCATACAATTTCCACAGATTATTTTCCACCTCAGTTTGGCCCTTGGACAGATATAATTATGACCTATTGCTAGGACTATTGGTGGCAAAATACTTTCAGATATAGGAGAATTTCAGGGACAAAAATCACAATACAAACGTGCAAAATTGTCCTAGGATCCTCTTGATTTGAGTTTTATCATACTGCTGACGAATTACATCTTCTGTGAAATATCTGCATCAATTGAAGTAGATTACATACCCCTAATCAGGATGATGCAGGCCTCTCTCAATAGCACTATATACTCCCAATCAGGCGGTCCATGTGCAAGTGCTATCATGCCAATTACAAGGATTGACAGATAAAGTTTGCAATAGAATGGGAAATTGATTAGAATTTACTGATGTTTATATGTCCATGGAATTTTTAGACATTATCTTTGGATCAATCCCCAAATGATTTCTTATGCTAAATAGTTGTTAATGTTCCCAATTAGTTAGGACCAATTGACAAGTTTGTTGCATGTATAATTGGCCTGAATGTGTGAGGCTATTTACATTGATGAATCCCCCTTTGGGTTGGGACCATCTAGTACTAAAAAAATGTGTGAGGCTATTTGGCCTGAGATTTTGATAGAATAAATGAAATTACTTGACGTTGAAATAATTGGCTCAAGCTGTATAATATCAATTGGCTTTTAGTTGATAATTATAATATTAGCTTGAGTTTTGGGAGGATAATTGGCCTGATATGTTGGTTGTCAAAGGGTTTATTTTCAGGTCAACCACCAGAATCTGACACACGGACCACCCCAGAAGATCCAAACCCTGCAAATTACCCAAAAACTTCTGCCATTTATTAATCCAATATCAAAAGCGCCCAATATCTAATTCATTTGCTAGAAGAACTTACCCCCTAGCAAACCAGCATATTCTCCAACCCATGAAGGTGGAAAAGTGGGCAAAAATTCCAACACATCCCCCCTCTAGTCTAGATTTACAGCAAGAATAAGATTGGGACAGGAGAATGCTGCCTTAAGCCAGGGCAAATTTTCCATGTTTCCAGCGGAGCACAGCCCTTTCTGCACTCAATGCTGCTCATGACAAACTTTGGCCTGTGGTTCTCTTCATTTTCTTACTTGCTGCCATCTCTGCAGAGTGTGATTCTCATGACCTACTGCCAGGAAGACTAGTTTTTTTGTTCATGCTGATGCTAATCCCAAAAAGCTGGTTTTACCCTGTAAAAATTTATGGGAATTGATTATTACTATTGGCCAATAACCCCTATAAATTTATTAATTGCACAGGTCCAGATTTTATGCAATTTGTCCACGTTGTATGATAGTTAATATAATTCAGTCAATAATAGTATGACAACTATTATCCGTAGTTGAATGGAATTCTTAGATGCCAGCCCAACACTTGGTCAGTATTTCCACTCAAGATACCTGTGATGTCTCAAAATAAGGATTCGTTCCCTCATACCATCTAACACTATCTTCTCTGAGATTCTAGTTGAAAGTTTCTCCAGTTTGACACACAGTCAGCAGCAATCCCTGATTAGATTCTGCTTCTTATCTGAATCTCTGCTAAGGTCCTTACTCTTTTCCTTAAAGATTCTTCCAATTATTGCACACAGCAATAATATCCCTGAGAAAGAATAGAACAAATGAAAGCTGATAGAGTTTACTAAACTAATATCTATTGTATACTGTATAAACTGTTTTAATTATAAGTGAATTCTAAGAAATTTATAAATGGGATTAAGCAATCTAACCCTCAATTGACACCTCATCAATGAAATGGCAGCCGTTGCTGTTGAATCACCCATACTCATCTCAGCAGCGATGGTCTTCCCCATCCTGGCTAGGATTCAATCATTGGACATCCTTGAGACCTAAAATGAAAAGAGTTGGAAAACGTGTCCCTAACGTTTTCCTCTAAATCCAAATAAACCAAACATATTTGGCAAGCGACCTTCTTAGGTAATGGGACTTGTTACTAATTTAGGCAGGTCACAAACCAACTGATTGATTCACTAGTTGCAGGCAGCATCACTCGCCTCACAACTTACTCATTAATTCCTAATCAGTCAGTGATGAAACCTGACTGATACCAATCAGTACACCTGATAGTTAATCACTATCAGATGCCCCTAATTTGTCGGCAACTATGCCCAATGAGATCTTAAATATTTATCCGGATCAATCCCTGGCAGATACAACCAGGTAAATACCCAAAGTCCCTAAACATAGTTACCCCAAAATCAGGGTCAACTGATTTCCAATTCACTTCAAATTAGGGAATTATCCCCTAGCAATTTCTGGCAATCTAGCCAGCTGGGAATATGGGCAAAAATCCCAAAACATCCCCCCTCTTGCCTAAATTTCCAGCGAGAAAAGGGCCAGGGCAGGAGAACACCACTTCAGACACTTGGTCAAATACTTCATTTGTTCAAGTGGAGTATGATCACCAATACTTAACGCTGCTTTGGACGACCTTTGGCATGAGGCTCACCTCCTCTTCCTCCTCACTACCGCCTACTCAGAGCGTGGTCTCCATGATCTACTATCATGCAGGGCTGATTGATTTACTCATGACAATATTAATCCCTGGATCCAGTTTTCCCCATCAGGGCATATGACCCGCTGTCATATTCAGGATTTTTAGTCCATCGTCCTTGAATTCCTGATTTTCTACTCATCCTTGAAAGGAGACTCTTGCCGTCAATGTTTGTTTTGTGGCCCAATTAAGAATGCTTATTTATGTTTGTCCTTGTTATTTTTCTTCTCATAACCTCTTGGCTCATATCATTCTTAATTCTTCTATGGAGAGCTCATCCCATTATTTTTAAGATTAATTTTTCCAAAAATGGAGCTTAATTGATTTCAGAGTGCATAATGTTGACTATCATATAAGTCTGACATCCCCCCTCTTGTCCAGCTCATATTTTTAATTCTAAATCGTGAGACCAACAGCTACTCAACAGTATGTCTGATCAGGTTCTTTGGCTCTTCCCCAGATGAGTCAGGCTGCACGATGGAACCTCTTCTATGGTCCTTCCAGGACTCATACGCCTAGTCTGGTACCAGTGGCTAGTCCTTCTGTCAAATTACTGGAAACAGTAATCAACACCAGGGAAACCAGGTCAGAGATTGTCTGAAATGACTTACAGCTGATTCTTCCTCTGTCATCAATTCCAGAGTTAGATTTCAAAACTCTCCTAATTCAGCTCTTTTTGCAGATGTGCCAAACATCATAGTAGCTGCTCCTGATATAATTCCCTTTGCTCTTGATTGTTCCTTTCTGGTCAGGTCAGACTTGCTTCCTGAGTTTCTCTTCTGACTCGGACAATATTACAAGCAGCTGTTTTGGCCACTGAACTCACCATTGGCAACAACATTCATTTCAAACTCCCCTACACAGAATTGAGGGCCCAAGTCACTAGCGCTTTATCCATAGCGCTGAATCCTTCCAATCTTGCGAACTCTCTAGATTGGGATACTGCCACTTATGATCTTTGCTTTGCCAGCCAAGTTCTTCAAAATTGGGCCATGAAGCTTCCAGCCTCTCCTGGGTTCCATCGCTCCTTCTGCTCCAGCTTCTGAGAAGCTTGTAGTCATTGCTTGCAGAATGCCATTCGCTCCCTGCACAACTATCTATTTGCGAGCACTTCCCATCTATATCTTCCACTGATGGCGTTAATAGGGGTCATGATTTGGCAACCCCATCTAGCATCCCTTGTTCGCTGCTGGCCCATATGTCTGGTGTTCTTGATGAAGCCCATTGGCAAGCGCTCAAGAATAAATTTCTGGCTCCAGTACCATATTGGGATTACTTGGGGTTATTCGCCAGCTGCCTCTTCCTGTACTATTGCTTCCCTCCCTGCTCCAGGTTTTTGCGATTAGCTTCTTCCAACATCTCAATTTCCCTTCCCCTAGTCACTTTCTCGCAGAGATCTGTTTATTCTCAATGAACTTGGTTTTGTGTAGGGTTAGCCCTCACTAGCGTCCAATATCACATAGATTTCAATGGTTTATTCATTCCTACAGCAATTCATCCTCCCTCCCCAAAAGAGGCGACGTAGGCTAAATCATCCCCAAATTAAGTATAATCAATAAAAAATAAAAATTATAAAAATAGATCAGTTTTTTCTATGCAGTTTTAAATTTTTTTCAATATATTTATCAATCTTTTTATTTTTTTCTCCTTTTTCCCATGGTACTTGACCCTGTTTCAGTTCAGCGGTCCATCTTTCTGTTTTTACACCAAACTGGATCCCAGGTATTCTTAAACCTACCAGTTTTATATGGTTCAGAGGTCCTTTTTTTCAGACTTAACCATCTAGATTGGTTCAGAGGTTCTTTTTTCAGACTTGACCTAATCACTAAGACATGACCAACTAGGACCATCTAGTACTAAAAAAAAGACATGACCAACTTAATGCTTCAGCAGACCTTTGGGAACTTTTTTTTGTTATTTTTTCATCGATCTATTGCTTCAAATACTTAGCATGGACTTAAGTACTACTCTTCCATCTAAGAGGTTCTTGATGGAGTAGGCGTCAGTTGCAATCTTGACGATA
Source organism: Massospora cicadina (assembly GCA_022478985.1). NCBI lineage: Eukaryota > Fungi > Entomophthoromycota > Entomophthoromycetes > Entomophthorales > Entomophthoraceae > Massospora > Massospora cicadina. Next base: position 2,961 of record JAKSZP010009845.1, on the reverse strand, counting down.
AAATCAAACAGACCCAACCACAACACACTCAGTTTGTTTCTTCTCCTGAAACCATGAATATTGCAATAGGCAACTTTTTTGCCTATTCAATATTCTGATAAGGCCAGTTGGTTCTTATCGTCCATCAATTTCGCTTCTATCCTTTTCTTCAACGTAGTATTGAATGCTTGTAATTGCATTTTAATCAGGATATTCATCAATTGGTTCAGGTACTGCTTGGCACTCATCCCTGATGTTGGTTCCACCACCAAATATAAAATTGGTGGCAACATGGCCTACCTCCCATATAACAACTCAAATGGCGTTTTACCCATCACCATATGATAACTGATATTGTAGGCAAACGTCACCAAACTCAGGTACGTTCCCCACATGTAAGTTCTTCCTTCAACAAGCTTCCTCAGCATCGCAGCTAGCATTCCATTAACTCGTTCTACCAGTCCATTTGTCTCCAGCTGGTAGGGTACAAACATGACTCCTCAGATCCCTATCATCTCATTCAACCGCAGGATCACATAAGTTGTGAAGTTTGTCCCATTGTCACTAATCAGGACCTTTGGGTATCCATATCAGTATACTACTTGATCCAGGATGAACTTTGCAGTGCTGGTAGCGTCTACTTTTGTCAGGGCCTTCATCTCAACTCATCTCATCAGATGGTTGATCGCAACTATAATGTACTTGACTCCCCCTGTGCTCATCATCAGCGGTCCCATCACATCAATGGACACTGTATGCCAGGCAAATCCAGGCAGGATCAGTCAGTATCCAGTTGTATTCTTATGTGGCTTTCGCAACTGGCACTCCATGCAACAAGCTAGATAGTTGGCAAAGTCATAATTGATTGACTCCCAGTAGTAGTACTGGCGAATATATTCAGTTGCTTTCTCAGGCCTCCATGCCCAACAACCTTATGAGTGGCTTGAACGATAGCTGCTCTTTCTGATGGCTTTATGAATAGTAACCGCTTCCTGTTAATCATCTTAAACGCTTGTCCATCCATGTTCTTGGTGTTTCCATCACTTTTAAAGCACAACTTGGATTTCTTGGAGCTCATTCCTGATTTCTCCATTGGCCGTTCTCTGGAATAACTCATCCGCCTGCGGGTATAATGTTGGAAATTTTTCCCATATTCTCAGCCTGCTAGATTACTTGGTATCGCTAGGGGAAAATTCCCTAAGGCGAAGTGAATCAGAAATTGGTTGGCCCGAGTTTTATAGGAACTACGTTTGGGGGATTTTGGGATATTCGCCTGGTCATATCCATTGGATATTGATCTGGATGAATACTTAAAATCTCATTGGGCAGATTTGCCAATGAAATAGGGGCATCTGATAGTGATTAAATATCATGTGTACTGATTAGGATCAGTTGGGTTTATCAACAACTGATTGGGAATGAATAGTAAGTTGCAAGGCGAGTGATGCTGCCTGCAACTAGCAAATTGATTGGTTGGTGAGTGACCTTCCATAATGTATAATAAGTCCCATTACCTAAGCAGGTCGCTAGCCAAATATGGTTGGTTTGCTTGGATTGAGATAAAAATGTTAGGGACACGTTTTCTGACTCTTTCCATTTGAGGTCTCAAGAATGTTCAATAACAGAATCCTAGTCAGGATGAGGAATACCATCGCTGCTGAGATGAGGATGGGTGATTCAATGGCAACGGCTGATGTTTCATTAAAGAGGTGTCAACCAAGGGTTAGACAGCCTATTACCCACTATATAATTCCTTGGATTTACTCTAATAAAAAAACCAGCATTTTGGAGTAGATACAGATTAGCTCGACTTTCCACTTGGTTTCACCCATCCTGGGGCTGATACAGGTGATAAGGATTTAATCAGTAAGGTGGACCAAGATCCTTGTATGGCAGGAAGCCAGAAAATAAAGAAAAAAACCAGCTTTTAGATAATCATTACTTTACAGAGTTTAGAGTCACAGTAATAATATCAATTTGGTGTATAGTTAGACTATCAGCTTCTATTGTGTTGCTCTATCTCAAGGATATTATTGCAGAGGGCAATAATTAGAAGACTCTAAAAGAAAAGAGTAAAGATTTGAGTGGGGATCTAGAGAAGAAGGAACCACAATCAGGGATAGCTGCTGACTGTGTGTTGGGCTGAGAGAGAGACTGTCACCGGGGTATCTTAGCAAAGATCAGGGGACAAGAGCATTGGGAACAAATCCCTATGAGTATGACTTCAAGAGTATTTAATTGAAAATACTGACCGATCATTGGGTCAAAATATAGTTCAATCTCAACTACGGATAATAGTCTCCATACTATTATCAATTAATAATTTTTTCTATAAATTTGACGCAGTGCACAAGGGAATCAACCTGTGCAGTAGAAAGGTTATTGGGTTGCTTACCAATAAAAACCAAATAGTAAATTTTTACAAATTGGTGCTCACTACAGGGGTAGTTGAGTGAAGAATCTATAATAAAGTTGTACAAAGAAGAGCTACGTAAACTGTGGACTGAGATAGCCACTGTAAACCAGAATGCCTTAAACTCAGCGGACCATTGGGAGTTTGCGGCCTTGTAAGAACGAGTCGCCAAGGTGGAGGAAGGAGTAGATATTGTACCAAGCTTTTAGAACGAGTTACTTGGCAAAGTAAGCTTGTTGAAGAAGAAAGAAGGGGACCTCGTTCTATAGGTCCTATACCTGAAAATGGAGTGAGAAGCGGATTGAATTAGTTTAAGAAAATTTGGTGCAGATATCAAGAAATTAATCAAACAAGTGGAGGAACTTAAAGCTCACAAATGTGCTTGTGAGAGCAATATGGCAAGCGACGCCAAAGAAAGAAGTCCTCACACGATACTTGGGAAGTCAAATACCCCAAGGAACGTGCTTCCCGCTTTTGCTGCCATTTTTAGAGATGATGCCCAAAGTCACTCTGCAAGTTAGACAAGTTTTCAAACTGAGAGAATTGGCCAGAAATGACTCAGAGGAATT